>JAASGW010000411.1:0-27270 GCA_023334395.1 Phytopythium sindhum | reverse complement strand
GTGGGACTTCACGGACTTCGAGCTAAACTCGACGATTGGCCGGTACGACGGCGATATCTACCGCGCGCTGGTGAAGCGCGCGGCGGACGAGCCGCTGAACAAGTCGCAGGTGCCGGAGGGGTACGAACAGTACCTCAAGCCACTCATCCAGTCCGGTCTGTAGATTGGAGTGGAAAGAGTGTTGCAGAAGAGTACCAACGCATGCGTGTGATCATCGTTAGATAACCGAGGAATCGAAATCGACCTTTTGGAATACGTCAGCACGTCCACGTGCAATTTTCTCTGGTCATGCAGATCGCCGAGGCCATGCACGATGCGAAGTTACTGATACACTTCAATCGAGGAACACTGAAGACTTCGAGAAGCCTTTTGCGTGAACTTGTCCACACGTGTTGCCTTCTCGAACGCCACGGCCCATTGCAGTGTCGACAGGGTCAATGGCAGCTCAAAGTATCAGATCAGTGAAAGGCAAGGCCTTCGCCGCGTGGCGATGAGCACTGAAGGCAATCAATGCGTCGATACTGTAGATTAGACATGACTACATCGTCTAAAGTTGCAGGAAGATGAAGTCTGATATTTTGTGTGGTCCACTTTATTGTGATTCAAATTATTCACCCTTTTAATAGACCCTCAATTGTTATCATGGCTGATGTCGTTGTGGGTGCGCTCTCAAGCCACACTTCAGGAATCACAGACTGTGATTCACAGCCCCTGAGATATCCTGGCAAATATCAGGGCGGAAATGGCTAAATGACTGGCATCTCGTCAAAATCCAGTCGCTTCAAGCACCCACGGCGGCCCGCATTGCCCCACGTCCTCATGAGCCCGACATCCCGTTAATCTCGAGTCCTTACTTTCCATTTCACTCGCTCCAGTTCACTCGTGCACGCCACAACGCCGCGAACATGCGGCTGTTTCTTCCGTCGGCTGGTGCTTTAGCGGCGGCAGGGACCGTGTCCCTTGCGGTGCATCAAGTTGATGGCGAATTCCCCAGCTCGGTCATGGCGCTGATCGACGAGAGCGTCGACCCCTGCGAGGATTTTTACCAGTACGCGTGCGGCTCGTGGATCAAGAGCACCGACATCCCGGACAACAAGAGCTCCGTCAGCTACTCGTTCGGCTCCATCGCTGATCGGAACGACCTAGTGGTCCAGGAAATTCTTGAAGGTGGTTGGCCACTGGTCGGCGAGCTGTATGAATCGTGTATGGATGTCGACACGCTCAACAGTCTTGGCAGCGAGCCACTCCAGGGGTGGCTGACGAAGATCCAGGCCGTCACGTCCACGGAGGAGTTGTTCACCGTCGCTGGCGAGCTGTTCTCGACGGGACCGGCGTTTATCACTGATTTCGGGGTGAGCGCGGACCTAAAGAACGTGTCGGTCAACGTGTTGTACGTCGCTGCCGCCTCGCTCACACTGCCGGACCCGTCGTACTACCTCGACAACGCCACGTTTAGCGGCCTCGAGCCGGCCTTTCGGGACTACATCTCGACCGTCATGGAGCTTGCAGGCTACTCGCCGGACTACGACAGCGCATCGATCGCAGACGCAGTGATCGACGTTGAGCTCCAGCTCGTTCAGATGCAGAAGGAGGCCAGCGACTCTGTCGACAGTGAGGATCCTGACGCAAGCTATAATCCCATCACCTTGGGAGAAGCCATGGACGCATATCCGTGGAGTTTCGGCCAGTACATTGACGCCATGGGCGTCCTGGACGAATCGGAGTTGACTGAAGACGCGACCATCATCTTCCAGTCGCTGGTCTACTTTGACGCCATCGAGGAGTGGCTCGACAACGCTGACCTCGACAGTCTCAAGACCTACCTCGCGTTTCGGCTTGTCGACCTCACAGTGGAATACCTCAGCGAGGACTTCTACCAGGCGTCCTTCGAGTTCTTTGACGTCACGCTCCTTGGCCAGGAGACGATGTCTTCACGAGAGAGCATCTGTGCGTCCCGTGTGAGCAACTTGTTGCCGGACCTCATCAGCAAGCACTTCGTCTCCAAGACTTTCGACGCAAAGAGCGAGAAGGACACGAAGCTCATGGTGGATCTCATCGAAACTGCCATGACGAACCGCCTGGAGGAGGTCGACTGGCTTGATGACGCCACGTTTGAGGAGGCTGAGACAAAGCTCGAGAAGGTCATCAACTTCATCGGGTACGAGCCTCAGAACGTGACGTACCCGTTCGTGCTCAGCAGCGACGCATTCTTCGAGAACCGCAATAAGGTCTTTGTCGCTGCTTACGACGTTACCATCAAGAAGATCGGGCAGCCTGCCGTGCGAGAAGAAATGGTGGTGAATGCCAACGACGTGAACGCGTACTACTACCCCAACAAGAACGCGATGGTGTTCCTCGCCGGGATCTTGCAGTCGCCCATGTACAACCGTTCCAGCCACCCAGCCCAGAACTTCGGATCGATTGGGGTGATCGTCGGACACGAGCTCACGCACGGCTTCGACAGCAGCGGTCGGCAGTACGACGGTGACGGCAACCAGCGGGACTGGTGGACTAATGCGACTGCCGAGGAGTTCGACACTCGTGCGCAGTGCCTCCGCGATCAATACAGTGGTTTTGAAGTCATCGGAGAGGACGGAACGTCGCTGGGCTTCGTGGACGGGAATATCACCATCACCGAGAACATCGCCGACAATGGAGGGCTCGGCCTCGCTTACGCCGCGTACCAGGCCTACAAGAAAGACCCCACGACATTTGGTGACACCTCAGGGTCTAGCGACGTCTCGGACGAGGAGGCTGATAAGCTGTTCTTCGTGAGCTTCGCCCAAACCTTTTGCGAGGTGATGCACGACGAAACGATGCAGCTCGCGCTTACGGACAGCCACTCCCCCGGCCAGTGGCGCATCAACGGCGCGGTGATGAACAGCGAGGACTTCTCGACCACCTTCCAGTGCGCGGCCGGCACCAAGATGAACCCGGCCGACAAGTGCGTGCTCTGGTAGGATCATTTCCGTGAGTGTGCGTCGGACTCCGTCGAACGACGACGGCGCCGGCACTGCTCTTCACACTGTACAAGGTTGAATGACACGCACACTGTGGCACAGCACTCGCCATCAGACTTATAAGTTTTGCATGTGGTTCCGCCGCTGCTATATGTCACGCAATCGCTATTTGAAAAATGGAGAGAGTGGCCAGCTTCATGTCCCCGGTCTGGAGGTCCGGACGCGCCGGGCTCAGCGCTGTGGATGGGGCGTGGGATGATGCGCCATCCCGTCAAGCATTGGCCACCTCTCGCTGTAGAGACCGTGCCGTGAGTAAACTCCTTGCGCACAACTGTTTGCTGTTCGACTGGAGCCTCGAGTGCTGTTAACGAAGGCCAGAGCTCGTGATCCATAAGTTAAAGTCTCTGATTTCTGATTAGATAGGACCAACAGACTCGCACAAAGTATCCAGTCGACACCGCGTGACGCTGGTGAATTTCAATCTGAGAACATCTCCCATACATTTCCCAGTTGTTTTCTGTTGATAGTCGTTGCGAACCGGCCATGCACACAGCCGGTGTCCTCGAACCCACATGATGGGGAAATGATGTGTTATCAGAACGGCGTCTACACTCACTGCGGGGAAGTTTACGACGGGCTGCATGACGCATTCAAGCTCCTCCGATCTCCTCCACCTCATACAGTCTATTCCGCCATTAAGCACACTTCAGAAGTATGAGTTATTAGTATACTTGCCAATCACTACATACAAATACCAAGATTAAGTGATGAGAAAGAAAACAATTTGATGGAAATATTTATTTTTACCCCGTACTTAATGGCGAAACAGACTGTAGTTAGCGTCTATTATTATACGAAGTGTCCAATGCTGCGTCTACAGACCAGCTTCCACTCCCGCATCGGCATTCGTTGACCCCCTGCAGCTCGTCTCGTCTCGGTTCTCACTCTCCAATTCACCGCCAGAGACGCACCGCCCTCGACTGCTGCCTCTGCATTCTCGACGATGAAACTGTTCGTCCCGTCGACCGGCGCGTTCGCGCTGTTCGTGGCCGCGGCCGGCACGATCCGCTCCACGCCGCGCGTCCAGGCGGCCTTCCCCAGCACCGTGACGGCGCTGATTGACGACACGGCGGACCCGTGCGAGGACTTTTACCAGTACGCGTGCGGCACGTGGGTCAAGAATACGGTCATCCCGGACGACAAGAACTCGGTCGACTACTCGTTCGACACGATCGGCGACCGCAATGAGATCGTCATCCAGGAGATCCTCAAGGAGGACTGGCCGCTCGTCGGCGAGCTCTGGGACTCGTGCATGGATATCGACACGCTCACCGCGCTGGGCAACAAGCCGCTCCAGCCTGGTCTCAAGAAGATCGCGAACATCAGCTCGATCGGTGAGCTGTTCGAGGTCGCCGGCGTGCTCGGCCAGACCGGTCCGAGCTACATCTCGTCCATCGGGGTATACGCGGACGACAAGAACGCGTCGCTCAACGTGCTGTACGTCGGCTCGAGCTCGCTCACGCTGCCGGACGTGTCGTACTACACGGACAACGAGACTTTCAGTGCCATTGAGCCGTACTATCGCACGTACATCTCGTCGATCCTGAACCTTGCCGGGTACTCACCGACGAGCCAGAACGCGTTATCCGCCGCTGCGGAGGACGCAGTGATCAACATCGAGCTCCAGCTCGCCAACATCTCGGCGACCATCGATGCCGCCACCGACAGCAGCGACCCGGACGCGTCTTACCACCCCGTGACGTTCCACGATGCCGCGGAGGCCTTTCCGGTGAGCTTCGGCCAGTTCGCTGTGGGTCTCGGCCTGCTCGAGAACTCGGACCTGACCGACAACTCGACCATCATCGTCCAGTCGCTTGACTACTTCGACATTGTCGAGTCCCTGGTTGCCGAGCTTGATCTGGAGGACCTCAAGACGTACCTCGCGTTCTCGTACGCGCACTACTACACGCGTTTCCTGGGCCAGGAGTTCTACGACGTGTACTTCGACTTCTTCCTCAGCACGCTGTCTGGCCAGGTGACCCAGTCGACGCGTGCCAGCATTTGCACGACCCGCGAGACGACGTTCTTCCCCGACCTGATCGGCAAGTACTACTTCCTCAAGATGTTCGACACCAAGCAGGAGCAGAACACCAAGCTGATGGTCAAGCTGATCGAGGAGGCCATGGAGGAGCACATTGAGAAGTTATCGTGGCTGGACGACGCGACGCGCAAGGAGGCGGAGCTCAAGCTGTCCAAGGTGACCAACCTCATCGGCCACTCGGCGCAGAAGAAGTCGTACCCGTACGTGCTCAGCCGCACAGCGTTCTTCGACAACCTCGAGAAGATCTCGGCGGACCAGTTCTCGATCGCACTCAAGAAGATCGGCAAGCCCGTGGACAAGACCGAGTGGGGCATGAGCGCCGCGGAGGTCAATGCCTACTACGCGCCGTCTCAGAACCAGATGGTGTTCCCCGCTGCGATCCTCCAGCCGCCCATGTACAACGGCTCGAGCCACCCAGCCCAGAACTTCGGCTCCATTGGCGCCATCATCGGCCACGAGCTCACGCACGGCTTCGACAGCAACGGCCGCCTGTACGACGGCGATGGCAACCAGAAGAACTGGTGGACGGAGGAGACGAGCGAGGAGTTTGATAAGCGCGCGCAGTGCCTCCGTGACGAGTACAGCACGTTCGTCGTGAACGGACAGGATGGCAAGCCGCTCGGCAACGTGGACGGCAACCTGACCATCACGGAGAACATTGCCGACAACGGCGGTCTCCGCCTGGCGTTCGACGCGTACCGCAACTACATGCAGAACGCGTCGCTGGCGGAGGTGCCCGCTGGCACGGCGATCTCGGACGAGGAGGCCGACAAGCTATTCTTCGTGAGCTTCGCGCAGACGTTCTGCGGCAAGGCGCGCGACGGCGCCATGAAGCAGCAGCTCACGGACGTGCACTCGCCCGGCCAGTGGCGCATCAACGGCCCGACGATGAACAACGCCGACTTCGCCAAGGCCTTCCAGTGCTCCGCCACCGCCAAGATGAACCCGGAGAAGAAGTGCGTGCTCTGGTAATCGTTTGTTCGTAGGAGGAGAGCTCAGGCACACCCACTCTGATGAGAGTATGACAATACAGCGTACGACACAGATAATGCAGCGTGTTGCTCATGCTGCACTTAAGTAGTCCTTTCTCTGGAGCTGGTGTGATCATTGGACGTTTACGCTTGTTTACTGTTCTAGGACAGCAGCTCACGCCGCGGATTATTAATTTGAGTTGTAACGTGTTGGCAGGAGCAGAGCGCATTCTGAAGTTGACGCTTCCACGCGATGCGTCATGAGCATCGACTCTTCTCCAGCTCTCTCATGTGGCATATCAACAGCATAGCACTGCGATTGCTCATGGTGTATAATAGGCGGCTAATACATCTGCTTACCATCCTTACTGCTAAGATTACCCCACTTTCCGGCGTGACGCATCAATTGTATCCTTCTGTCCTGCATCGTTTGAGACCCGATGCCAGCGTCTTTCACGCCTCGTGCTTCGCCGATAACATCCGCGAATGCGACAGCGAGAACTGCTAATCATGAAATAAGCTCCACTAGAGACGGCGCCTTGCTCCGGATTCAGCAGGTAACTCGACAGGGAGCTTCATTTTCGATTCTCCCATTAAGACCACCCGCCAACCAAGTCGACCTGTTTGATTGCCACCAATCAGCCCCTCAAGACGATATCGCGGATCATACCGTGGGCTGATGCGCTTGCTGTGATTGCGGCCGCGACACGCGTGACGACGGGCGTTCAGGGCCAGTACGCGTGCGGCACGTGACTCCGCGACACCCCGCTCCCCGGTGACGACGACGAGCTCGGCTACGTGGGCGACACGATCGCCGACCAGAATCAGATCGTGCTCCAAGAGATCTACGAGAGCGGCAAGCCGATTGTCGGAGAAGTATTGGACTCCTGCATGGATGTCGATGCGATCAACGCGCTGAGCAATAAGCCGCTTCAGGGAGCTCTTGACAAGATCCAGGAAGTCGGCAGCAAGCAGGAGCTCTTCGAGGTGGCAGGCGAGATTGGCCAGACCGGGCCGTACTACATTTCTGGGATCTACGTCGGCCCGGACACGAAGAACGTGACGACCAACCGGTTGTTCGTCACTCCCGGCTACCTCGCGCTGCCGTACGCCTGGTACTACACGGACCCGGACAGGTTCAACTTCATCGAGGCAGACCTTCGTGCGTACATCTCGACCGTCATGAGCCTCTCAGGTTACACACCAACGGGCGCCAACACGTCAGCCGGGGCCATTGTGGACGTTATCATCGGCATCGAGCAGCAACTCACTAATATATCGGAGGCCACTAGTGGAGATGACGATCCTGACACGTCCTACAACCTCATTGCCTTCCGCGACGCCGTGGAGAAGTACCCGGTAACATTCGAAAAATTTGCGGCTGGCCTTGGGATCTTGGAAAAATCGAAGCTGACGGAAGACTCAATCATTTTCTCGTCGTTCAAGTACAGTCTACCCTCTATTTTCAACGAGTATGGGGCATATTGAAGGTCAAAGGTATTTGAGCACGTAGAGCAAAAGGTGATCAGGCTCATGCACTGATTTAGTATTGCCTGTACATTATTGACACCATTCGTATGGGCGTGCTTAGAAAAATTGGAATGGGACCTGCACCCATGCAGCCGAACTGTTCATGAAAAATGAAAGGCACTTCGATTCGATCTTTCCTTGACAATGGGATTAAAACTTGTCCGCTTCACCTCGCTCGAATAGCGCTGATTGGCGGAAATATCGCAGCTAAACAGAGATTGGATGCATTTACAGACTCATTCTCACTTTCTGGTGGAATCAACAATCAGTAGTTCACGAATACTACAGCATCAGCACGGAAAATCAGGTATTGCAGGATATTCGTTTGGGGAAGTCGTTGAAAACAGAGGGTAGACTGTACTACGACACCGCTGAACAGCTCGTTGGTGAGCTCGACCTAGACGACCTCAAGACCTCGCATTCATCTTCGCCAGCAACGGCGCACAATACCTCGACGATGCGTTCTACCAGGCGTACTTCGACCTGTCCCTCAACACGTTCCAAGGTCAGTAGAACATGTCCACCCGAAGCTCCGTCTGCTCCGACATTGCGATCGACTTCTTGCCTGATCTGGTCGGCAGCTACTTCTTTGAGAAGGCATTTAACACGGAGCGCGAAGAGAACACCAAGGTGATGGCCCGACTTGATTAAGGAAGCGATGGAGGCGCACATAGCGAACCTCACGTGGCTGGACGACACAACGTGCGCCGCGGCGGAGACCAAGCTCTCGAAGGTGGCCAACCTCATCGGCCACTCGGACCAAAACCTGAGCTACTCGTTCACGCTCAACATTTCGACGTACTTCGACAACCTCGCGACGATCTCGGGGGACTCGTTCTTCAAGATGCTCCGAAAGATCGACGAACTCGTGGACAGGAGTGAGTGGAGTATGAGCATGGTCAAGGTCAATGCCTACTACTCGCGGCAGACAAACCAAATGGTGTTCCCCGTCGGTATCCTTAAGCCCCCGCTCTACAACCCGTCCAACCACCCAGCGCAGAACTTCGGAGGCATCGGCACCATCATCGGACACGAGCTCACGCATAGCTTCGATAGCGCTGGCCGTCTCTACGACAGCGACGGTAATGTACGCAACTGATGGACCGAGGAGACGAGCAAAGAGTTCGACAAGCGCGCGCAGTGCTTTGCGAACGAGTACAGCGCCTTTGTCGTGGACAGAGAGGACGGCGCACCGCTGGGCAACGTGAATGGCAGCCTGACCATCACGGAGAACATCGCAGACAACGGCGGCTACAGCCTGGCCTTCGACGCGTATCACTGCTACATGCAAAACGCGTCGCTTGCTGGAGTACCTGAAGATATCACTGACGAGGAGGCCGACAAGCTGTTCTTCCTGAGTCACGTGCAGGTCTACTGTTCGAAGGCTCACGAGGCGCTGAGGCGGCAGCAGCTCGCGACCAACGTGCACTCGCCGTCCAAGTGGCGCGTCAACGGGCCGGCCATGAACTCGGAGAGTTTCTCGCGCGTCTTCCAGTGCGTCCCAGGCTCCAACATGAACCCGGAGACCAAGTGCGTGCTATGGTAGACGTCACAACCGAGATGCCGCAATCGAACAGCTCTCGGATCATGACGCTGTGCATCATGATCACGGGTTTCGTGGATCTGATAACGACGTAGCGTATACAACGTCTAAAGTGCGAATCGACCACGTGCGAACTTAACGATTCTGTCTGATTCCAAATGTCTGACCCGATCCGTCTGAGTCCATCCGCAGCCACAAAGACTTGAGTGTCAATTGAACTGCTCGACGGCGAACATGGCGGTGGCGACGGCGGACGCGGTGCTCTCGTTCTGGTTCGGCGGTGACCAGGGCGAGAACTTCCGCTACAAGTGGTTCCCTCCCGACGGCTCGGACAAGCAGCGGGCGATGGACCGCGAGGTGCGCGAGCGGTTCGGCTCGTTGCTCGCGCAGGCCGAGCACCGCGAGCTAGACCACTGGCGGCGCGCGCGCGACTCGGCCGTCGCGCTCATCCTGGTGCTGGACCAGTTCTCGCGCCATGTGTACCGTATCACGAGCGACAACGATCCAGAGAACGAGAAGCGCGTGAAGCAGAGGGCGGAGGACGACGCGTACGCGCTGGAGTTGGCCAACGAGGTGCTGGCGAAGCAGTGGCACGTTGACATGGCCGTGCCGCACTTTGTGTTCGTGATGATGCCGATCCGGCACTCGCCGACGACCGCCGAGCTGCAGGCACTGCTGCAGACGATCGACGAGCGGAAGCAGTTGCAGCAGCAGCACGCGGACCTGCTGGAGAAGTTCCGGCGCACGACCACGAACCGACTGATGCACCTGCGCGGCGACGAACAAGCACCAGGTGACGCTAGTGGCGCTACTAACACTACGGGCATCTCTGATGACGATATCCTGGAGCGCGCGTTCATGGAGACGGACGAGTCGGACATGCCGCGCAACCGACTGTACCGCGCCATGCACGAGTACCTTGTCAAGATGAACGCAAAGGAGCACTCGCACATGGCCGTGTCGCTCTCGGGCGGCGTCGACTCGATGGTCATCGCGTATCTGCTGCACCGCCTTCGTCCGCTGCACAATAACTACGAGATCGTCGCTGTTCATATTGACTATGGTAACCGAGACGAGAGCGCAGCCGAGTGCGACTATGTCCGCCGCTGGTGCGCTCGCTTTGGCATCATCTTCCACGTGCGCCGCATCGAAGAGGTGAAGCGCGCGACCACCAAGCGCGACGACTACGAGAAGATCTCGCGCGAAATCCGGTACGGAACGTACGGTGACGTCATGCAGCAGTACGGCGCGCCGGGCATATGTTTTGGCCACCACCGCGGCGACGTGCAGGAGAACGTCATTTCCAACATGATGAAGGGGCTGAGCCTGCTGAACCTGAACGGCATGAGCGCGTCCAGCATCGTGAACGGCGTGCGCATCTGGCGGCCGCTGCTCGACTTCGACAAGGACGCCATCTTCGAGTTCGCGCATCGGTACGGCGTGCCCTACTTCAAGGACACGACGCCCAAATGGAGCACGCGCGGCAAGCTGCGCAACCAGCTCGTGCCACTGCTTCGAGACATGTATGGCGACGGGTTCCTGAACAACCTGTCGACGCTTGGCGCCGAGTCCACGCAGTGCAGCGAGCTGATTGAGAGCAGCATCATGGCGCCAATCATGGCGAGTGTGCACACGAGCGAGGTCGCGGTGTGGCTTGACTGTTCGCTGTTGACCCCGCAGCCGTTCTTCGTGTGGAAGGAAGTGTTTCGATCCGTGTGCCACAACATCATGGGCAACAGTATGGTGCGCGATAAGCCGATTCGCGAGCTGATCGCCAAGCTCGCGCGGTTCTCAGGTGAGAGCGGCTCGTGGGTGACGCTCAAGAAGGGCAACCGGTCCTACCTGACGCACGACCGGCAGCTCATCATCTTCCGCGATCGGTTCTTCCCACTGCGCCAGCCGCCCTACGCGGCTTCTCAGACCGTCATCGATCCCAACGAGACGTACGAGTTCGGCCCGTGGACAGTCAAGACGAAGTTGGTCGATAAGGGCGATGCTGCCGTCGAGAAGCTCAAGACTCGAGCACCGTTCCAGCTCTGGGACCTCGTCAGGGCTGACGGACTCGAGTACGCGTTCCCGAACGCGCCACAGCTCGTCATCGACTGCGACTCGCGCCTGCCGGTGCTAAGGGCGCTCGACAAGGTCATCACGGACGTGATGCCCATCGTGTCGTCCGTCGGCTCCTTCGACGAGGGCGAGGGCGGAGACGATGATGCCGCCTGGAAGAAATGGGTACACGTGACGCTCGCGTATCAGAATTGATCCTATCCAAACGAATAGAAGTTACTGATACGAGGTAGTATGTCACTAAATGAATTAACACAGGCATTCCCACACCACCAGTCAAGATTACAGAGGTGGTATTTCATCCAATGGAAACACATTAATATCCTCATTTAAACCAATCAAAGGCATCGTAGCTGGTCGCGAGCGCCGCCCAGTCGTAAAGCGACAGCAGTTTGGGATAAAGCACCTGAGAAGCACCGACACGAGGCGAAAGCAATGGCGGAGCTCACCCCGGAGGCCTCGCGGCTCTACCGCGTGCGCAAGACGACCGTCAAGATGCTGCACAACCGGTGCGTGCCCTTGTCCTCTTCTCCGTGACACCGTCAGCGCGCGTCTCGATCGCTCCGTGTGTTTGTTTTAGCGCCATTCAAGGGGTGGAACGGAGGGGCTCATGCTGTTCTGTGACTGGTGTGTGTGTTGTGGGCGTGCAGCGGGTACATTGTGAGCGAAAATGAGCTTGTCATGACGCCCGAGTCATTCCAGCAGCAGGTAAATGCGCCACAGAAGTCGAGCGACTGGCTGGCGGGTGGTTCGCCCCTTCATGAGCGCGTTGATCTGACCGCTTCTCGTTTCCGTTGCGCTCCAGTTCGGCGACAACCCGACGCGCGAGATGATGACCATCCTGGTTCGTTGTCTGCTGTCTGTGTTGTTATATATTTGAGGTCATATGTGGTAGCTGACGCTATCTGTGTTGCTGGCTATCAGGTGGAGAAGATCGACGACCCGAGCGATAATTTATTCGTCTTCTTCCCGGAGGATACCAAGGTCGGCGTCAAGCCCATCCGCAAGTACGTGGCTTGTGTTCTTTGAGGTCCTCTAGTTGATCGATCCGTGGTGACTGACCTGCCCGGTGTTTGAATGAGCAGCTATTGTAACCGCATGAAGGACGAGAACGTGACCAAGGCGATCCTGGTGGTGCAGGAGGGCATCACGCCGTTCGCGCGCCAGGCGCTGAACGAGATGGCGCCGCGCTACAAGATCGAGCACTTTAAGGAGACAGAGCTGCTTGTGGACATCACGGAGCACACGCTCGTGCCCGTGCATCGCGTGCTCAGCCGCGACGAGAAGGCCGCGCTGCTCAAGCGCTACCGCATCAAAGACTCGCAGCTGCCGCGCATGCAGGTGACGGACCCCATCGCGCGCTACTACGGCATGACGCGCGGCCAGGTCGTCAAGATCATCCGCCCCAGTGAGACGGCCGGCCGGTACGTCACCTACCGCGCTGTCATGTAGACGTAGCAACGCTTCACATCAAGACTCGAGGGAGGAACAAGGCTAGCTTTGCGATCACAGGTCGCCCAATGGTGGCAGCTTCGACGGATACACAGAGCAAGTAAAGAAGACGGAGGAGTAAATAGATCGCGAACGGCGTGTGCGTGTTACATCATGATCTTGTCAGTCGCTCTCGAACAAATCGTCGTCGTAGTCATCGCTTCGCTTGGCCGGTTTGCGGCTACTCGTAACAATGGCTTTGCTCGTACTCGCTGTCGAAGCCTGGGGCTTTGCACTGCGGATTAAGCGGCTCGGCACTCGCGTCTCCTCATCCCCGTCGTTGTATGCGATGTCATACGTGTCGTCCGTGTACACGCGCGCGATTTTCCCCGGGAAGAACTCACTGCCACCGTTGAAACGCGCCTCAATGCGGTCACCCTTGTCGAACTCGGGCTCGAAATCGTCGTACTTGTCCTCCTCGTCCTTCTTGCTGGTAACTCGGGTACTGGTAGCGCGCTTGTTACCGTCGTTGTCACTCTCCACCTTGTGCTTTCGCCTCGGTCCATCGTCCTCGCTGTCACTGCGGGTCTTCGACCGCTTTGCCGTGTCCACAACCTCATCATGACGCTCATCCTCATCATAATCCTCGTCATCGTCGAGCGAAAGAAGCTCGGGCGCCACCTTGGACAGCGTTCGTGTACTCGCGCGAAGTCGGATGTCGTAGGACCCGTCCGTGCGGCAGACACTGACTGTGCCGCGAAGGTACTCGGAGCGCTGGCGCACCGTCACTTTGGCACCTACGCCGTAGAAAGCTGGCTGCTTGCGCCGCGCAAGACGGAGGCAGCTCGCGGGGACGCGCGTCAGCGTCTCCGACTCGCCGAATTCGTCCACCAACACATCAAAAGTGCCATCTGTGCGGCACTTGACGATCTTCCCTCTCCGCAGGGTCCTTCCCGTCTTCATCCCGCGTTTGTGAGGTACTAGAACAGCGAGACCTCGCTTCCACTGCTGTTCTGGCCGGGTTGCACTGGCCGGTACACGCCGCAGACTCGCAAGATCGACGTTCTTGACGCGTCGGCCACTATCATAGAGCACATCAGCCACAAAGTAGTCGCGGTACACCCGAAGAATGGTTCCGAGCGCGTCGGAAGGCTTGTGCCGGATGCGATCGCCGTCGCAGAACCCACCGCGAGCGATGCTGAAGTTGTTCGATGGGCTCTCGCTCCTACTTCTTGAAGTAGGACTACTAGCCATGCTATCCGTGCTGTCAGAGTTGGAGCTGTTAGATCGTCGACGGCGACAGTGAGTTTGATGCCTCGACGTTGATCGCCTCGACCGACTGCTAGATCGGCGGCGGTGGCTTCTGTTCCGGCCGGAACTTTTACCACTCGTGTGATTGCTGTCTTCACTGCTGCCTCGATGGCGACGGCAAGCTTTGCGATGTCGGGAACCGCTACACTCATCGTCACTAGAGTCGCTGGTGTCGCCTTTGAATTCATCATTGTGTTTCCGTCGGGAGCGTCGAGAGTGATCTCTGCCGCCTTTCACAGCTCGTCGCATCTCTTTCGACCAGGATGACCGGCCACTAAGAAACTGTTGGCGCGTTTCCTTCGTCTCAAGTTTGGCCTTTGACTTGTAGCGCTGCGCCAGCAAATGCTCATCGTACTCCTTCCGGCTGAGCCGTTGTTGTTTCCCCTCCGAGCTGTGTTTCAGACCGCGGCTTGCAGGCTTGACTACTTCACATGTGTTGACACTACTCTCAAACTTCCAGGCGTCCGAATCAGCCACCCCAGCACTTGCGACTCGCTCTTTGGCGTCCAAACACGCCATTACTCGATGGAAATCGCGGCGAGACAGTGGATGACGTAGATCAAACCCGAGCGACTGAAAGAACCGCACGATCTGCTCACGAGAAAGCGCTGCGCCGAGCTCCAGTGCCGCTTGCGCCGCCTCGACTACAGTCAGGGCTCCTTTGTCGTACTCTTCATCGCTGTCTTTGCTCTTGGACTTTTTCTCCGTCCGGTGATCGCGATTCCTTTTGGCAAATCGATCAAGCACGTCCTCGATTTCTCTCTCACGCCGTTGTTTTGCTGATTGTGACTCAGCTTCCTCGTCGTCGGTATCGGCACACTTCCCGTCTCGCTCGATCTTCTCAGTGCGAACCCAAACTTTGTGCCTTTCCTCCTCCTGCTGCTTGCGGATTTGCTCTAGTCGCTGCTGCTGGGCGTCGACGTGCTTGCGCCGCAGCTCCCGCAGCTCGCGACCCTGAGGGCACAACCGCACGTGCCCTTGCTGCTGCAGGTGGACGATACGACTTCGGTGCGCTAGAGCGTCGTTGCAAAGCGAGAGCGCCATCTCTTTCGGCACGCCCTGCTTTTTATGCTCCACGGTCTCCGCATTGAACGAAAGGCACGCCAGCACAAAGTCCGCGAACGACACAGTCAGTGACTCTTTGTTGGTGTTGTTGTTGCCCACGTTGCAGAAGTTCTCCACCCACGCGCCGACCTCGAGCGCACTGATGTCAGGGAAGAGACTTGCGAGTGCTCGACGCACGACGGTGCGCGGCTTGAGCCTTGTGGACGAAAGCGGCTCACTCGCATCAAACAATGTCCTCAACTTGCGCACATCAATCTTGGAGAGCTGCAAGTATCGCAGCAAAAACTCGGCGAAGCTGAGACGAGCGTCCCCGCCCAGGTCTGCAGCCTTGAACCACTCGCGCGCTTTCTCACTCGCGATTGTTTGGTCGTGACCGAGCGACTGGAAGAGTTGAACCAATTCCTTCTCGTCGACCTGCCCACTCCCGTTGGTGTCTACCTTGTTGAACGATCCTCGAAGCGCCTGCAGATCCACCAACGGGAGACTGGACGCAGATCGCTTCGTGTCTTCGTCCTCCTTGTCTCGCCCAGCAAATCCCGTTCCTCTCTTTTCACTCGCGGGCTGCATGGCTAGCGAGGAAAACGCAGTCGCGAAGGCGGGAAACGTGACTTTGCCATCCTTCGCGTCGCTGCCGAACAGATTTTCATTGTGGAACAGTTGTTCGACTGCTTGAGGTGACGCTAACTCATTCCCCAGCGTGTTCAGCGCCTCGTGAACTTGATTAAAGTCTAGAAATCCGTCCTTGTTGACGTCTAAACGGTCGAACGCGGCCTTAAGTCTTGCGACGACGGCGATCCGATCTCGGTCGAGAACTGCCAAGTAGTCTTGCAGCTGCCCGTAGTCAATACCGTGCACTAAAAGCTTGCGGTCGCGCAGACGGTCAAGATGCACGAGCAGGCGCTTCCGATGCAGAGTGTAAGAAATCCCAAGCAGAAGCTGCAGGTCACAGTCCTCAAGGTGGTTTAGCACGCAGCCGTCCACCTTGTTGCGCAGGAAAACGTCTCGATACTGCGGGAGCTCGACGTCGTCCACAACCCAGCGCGCCACGTGCTCGATCGTCCACTCGGTCACGTCCATTGGCAACCGATTGGCAGCATCACCAGAGATGGCGGGAGTTTGTCTGTCACACCCGTCGCGGGTCGGATCACGCTCCTGTCGTGGTTGCACTTTGCTGTCAGTTGCGGCTGCTCGCTTCGTGATCTTCGTGATCTCAGCGTGACGAGCGCCAGGGAAGAGCTCAAAGGATCGGGTTTCATTGCTCTGTCCGCCAAAGTTGAGCAAGTAGACGGGAAAGTCGCCGAAGCTCGCCATGTACTCCCGGCAGCCACCGCAAGGGTACGGCAGCGCGTCGTCCTCGCGGTCGCTGCAGATGGCGATAGCCTCGACGATCTCGACGTCATCCGCCAGGTAGCCATCGTGATCGGCTGACGTCGTAGTTAGCATCTTGAGTAGCGCCGCGTGCTCGGCGCAGACGCTATACTTGTCGTTCGACATGCTCTCAACAGCACAAGCGCTCAGGATGCGGTGTCGTGAGGTGAGCACTGCGGCACCGATCCTGACGGCCAAGTGGCGGCTCGCAAGCTTTGTTGCTTGCCGTGCTGCCTCGACCAGGCTCTCGAGCTTGGGCGGCCCCGTGCTCGCACACGTCGCCGTCGCCAGCCCGCTGCCGCTGTAGTGCAGCTTGTACAGCTCCCGCCTCGAGTCCAGCCTGCGCTTGAGAACCGCTGGGTCGTCCTCTGTTTTTCCGCTTTTGCTGCTAGTGTCGGTGTGGTAGCGGAGCACGGAGCTGGCGCTGCAATCGGCGAGGTGCCGAGTGGTCTTGTCGAGCGCGTAGATGGCCGCGAGGCCCTGCATCTTGGCCGCCACAAGCGTCGTTCGAGGCGCCTGAGTCCTCTCCACATCGTGACGATGCCTCGTACAATCCCCCGACCGATCGGTCGTCACGTTATGACCGCCGATGCCCTTGCTGGAGTGTTTTTTCGCTCTCGGATGGCACGTGAGTGACTGCGACCGCGCCATGTCGAGCACGCGCTGCACGTCGTCCTCCAGCTGGTTCGGCATGGCTGCTGCGGCTTGTCAAGGCGCTGAGGAACACACAATGCGGTTGCCTCCTCCACGACACGTCAGGCTATAAATAACTCGCTGATCCGTCCCATGACCATCGCCGCTAGTTGATAAATACCAGCATGCTTCAGCCAGGTCAAGCCGATGTCCAAATCTATTTACGGGTTCTGTCCATATTGTACAAAACTGATGAATGTGTAAATAACGGCTGTTATTTACGTACAATATGGACAATCCTAGGCGGCCCGCCATCATCACCAAGGGATCCCAACCCGTTCATTGCTAGACTGGAAGGATGAGCGCATCGCAGGCGGCGGAGAGCGCGGAGGAGACGGCGGCGGCGCTGCAGCGCTACAGCGCGTTCGTAGACGAAATACTCAGGCCGCAGCTGCAGCAGACGCTGGCACGGCGAGACGCGATCGCGCGCGAGGCGGCCGAGTACCAAGAGCTGCGCGCGCTGCTGGACGAGCTGCAGGCGTGCGCCGAGCAGCGGCGGCCGCTCAAGACGCTCATGGACCTCGGCGAGGGTTTCCGCGTGCGCGCCAAGGTGCAGGACACACGCATGGTTACCGTCGACGTCGGGCTCAACTTCCACGTGGAGATGACGGTCCCCGAAGCCAAGGCCTTCGTCGCGCGGCACCTCCAGCATCTCAACGAGTATGTTGGCGTGTATGCAAGCCGTTGAAAGACAATGAGTCCAAGAAGGTGGCCGACGCCTAGTAGATTGGATGCTGATGATGTGACCGTGTGGTGGTGGGTGTTGGGTACTCGACAGGAAGCGGAACGCGTGGCAGGAGAAGGCGAAGGAGGTGTCGGAGCACGTCAACCTGGTGCTCGACGCCATCCAGAAGCTCGCGATGCTCCAGTAACGAGTGAACCCGGCGCGGCAGCCGTCCGTTAATTAAGCAGCGTGCTATTTGTCACGTGCAGTTTTGGCTCGCGTTATGTCTTCTTTGCTAGTGTGACCTGTTGGGCAAAAGCACACGCCAGTCGTGTCGAGCCGAGACGTTCGCTATCTAATTCACGCCGTGTGCGCTAACGACGGGAGCTCGGAGGCATGGTCAGCCCAGCCGTACTGCTCTCGAGCCAATGCTGCAAGAAGGCAACAGTGAGTCGTGCATTGGAGGTCAAGCACCAAAACTCATGAACCGTCCGTTTTCTGTTTAGCAGTAAATATAGCCACCCGCGTCGTCACCAGGCTGACGCGACTCTCACAATGCCACGTCTTCTGTGCTCAACACCTCGCGCTGCTTGTCACGCCTGTGCACTGCATCCACACCACTCAATTGTCCTTCAGCTATGGACCGCGCGATGATGCACCGCTACGCGCTCCCCGAGCCCACGGCGTCTTCGCTCTCGCCAAGCACCAGAACGGCGTCACCGCTCCCGCATCCGTCGCTCAAGAAGGCGCCGCAGCTCGCACTGCCACTTGCGAATCCGACAGCAAAGACGACGCTAATACGCTCGCCAAACCAGCACGTGACGAACCGATCGCCAGTGCCCGACACCACACACAAATCAGTCGTGAATGCTCACTACAGCAGCACCGGCGGAGCGGTGGTGTCGCCGGTTCGCGCATCACCTGGCAGCGGCAGTCGCTCAAAGGCGAGGCCGACCACGGCCATGCCGCTCGCGTCCACCGCGACGCTCGAAGCTCTGATAGGGAGCGCGTCGTCCCCTCAGCTAGCCACCACAGCTCAATCGCGACTCCAGCAGCGACCAGAGAGCGCGGCACCCATCCCAATCGCAACGAGCTCTCCGTCCCCGCTGACTTCCAAGCAGCCGAAGAAGACCATCGCGCCGCTGCAGGCGTTCGCGATCGGCTCAGAGGCGGCTTCAAACCTGGCGCTGCGCTGTGCCGGCTGTGGTGCTCCGGCCGAAATGTGCTTCTCGTGCTTCTCCGTCTTCAAGCAACAGGACGGCGCCAAGTACAAGGCCGGGCTCGTGCGGTCCGTGGACTCGCTGCTTGCCAAGGCCTCAGCGCGCGTACAGACTCGCGCCTCCGAAGTCGCGCTGCAGTGGGTGTTCAACCTCTGGCGAGCCACGACGCGCGTCAACAAGCGCAGGCGCGTGGTCGCCGAGAACGCCGCGCGTCGCCAGCGACTGCGTCGACACTGGGTGGCGTGGCAGCGGTTCGTGTTCCAGCGGCGAGTACTCGGCGCCATGCTGTACGCCGAGAACCAGCAAGCCGCGACGCGCGAGAAGACCCACGAGGTCGCGCAACTGCACGGTGACGTATTCGAGCTGCACGCTGACGCCAACGTGCGCGCGCAGCTGCAGCGCGATGAGCTAGAGGCGCAGGAACAGCGATACGCCGAGCTGCAGCAAAGCCTCGTCACCAAAGACCAGGAACTGCTGGCGGTGCGCAAGGATCTGCGTGATGCTCGTGCAAGAGTCACCGCACTCGAGGCCCAGGTCATCGAGCCGCGCGAGCTCGAGCGGCTGAGGATCGAGAGCGTCGACTACAAGAAGATCTCTTTCCAGCTCCTCGGGGCGCTCTTCCAGCAGATGGACAACCAGGTCGAGCTGCTCTCGTCCGGCGAAGGCCGGTACAACCTCGCGCAGGTCTTTTCGAAAGACATGCTGCAGGCCATGGACAAGCCCGAGAATCCGGCATTCTACAACCCGCTGGCAGACCTCGAGACCGCGTGCGTCTGCACTGACGTCGACGTCAACAGCTCGGCTTCTTCCGCCTCAAGCAGCTCGTCGGCAGCGTCCTTCTTGGCGTACGAGGCGTCGGTCGATCGAGCAGACAAGCTCGTGATGCAGTGGGTCAACTGGATGGTCGGCAAGCAGCCGCCCGAGTGGCTGTCAGCGCCCAAGATGGTCAACTTTCACTCGAGTCTGAGCGACGGACGCGTGCTGGGTGTGCTCACCAAGCTCCTGCACTCCGCCATGAGTCGAGTGCGCATCAAGCGGCACGCGGCAGGTGCCGGCGGGCCAGCCGCCATCTCCAAGCTCGAAGCCTCGTCCGTGCTGCGCGAGAACGGCGAGGACCTGACGGAGATCACCATGGAGCGCTACCTCGAACGCATGCGGGCCGAGACGTCCCCGGAGAAGCGGCTTGAACTCATGATCAACACGATCGGGCAGGCGCTGTGGCTGCCGCTGGGACTGTTGAACGCGCGCGACATCCTCGCAGGCGACGCAGAGTTCAACTTCGCCGCGCTCGCCTACATGTTCTGCACCTGCACGCCGCCGGTCGACGATGCGCACGTCGCGACCAACCACGATATGAAGCAGCAACTTGGAGTCGTCAAAGGCCGGTGGCGGGAGCTCAAGGATGGCGGAGGAGCCCCTGCTCCAGGCAGCAAGTCGGCGTCAGCACTTGGACTAACTGGCGGGGCCCCGACAGCAGCGACTACATCTGGGGCAAATAACGGGGAAGACACCTCGTTGAGTGCCAAGATGAAGCTGGCGCTGTCCCACACGCTCGAGCTGAAGAAGCGCATCGACCTTGAAGACTCCCGCGCACACGAAGGCCATGTGCAGTGGCTCAAGGCGGCGCGCATCATCATGCGCAAGTGCTTCCTTTCGTACGCGCGCCTTGCTCGCGGACAGGTGGGCGTGCTCACAAAGCTGGAAGCCACGCGGGGAGACGCAAACGAGGCCTTCAGCAAGATCCCTAAGCACAAAATCCAGGACCTTGCGCTGCCCTACGAGGACTTCGCGTGGGAGTCCAAGCTGCTGCAGACCTACCTCATCACTGTCTACTGCGATCTCGCGCGTATCTACCGCGGGTACGCGTCGCGTCACAGCGGGGGCAGTGGCGGCGGCACGAGTGATACCATCACCGTCGCAGATCTGACGCAGCTGCTCAACGAGTGCCGTGTACTCGAAGGCGGCATGACCGAGGCCGATCTGCACGTCATTCTCCGACGCATGGACCCCAAGCTGGTACGTCTGCCGTACTCACGAGATGTTAGTGACCTTGACGTCCCGCTAGCCCCTCGTGACGACTCACTTTGTGGTATCTGGCACTGTCGCAGACCAGCATCAACCCGCACCGCGCGCTGCCGCCGATCGAGTTCCTCGAGGCGCTGGTCCGCATTGCCCGTCGCAAGTATCCCGCCGAGTACGTATCGTTGTCCTATCGGTCTTTCAGTGTATGATACTCACCTCACATAGTGTTGGTTGAGCAGGACGCACCGCGTGACCCTGTCCGAGGCCTTCTGCCTGTTCGTCGACAACTGCGTGCTGCCGTTCGCGTTCCGCGCGGACGCCGACTTGTTCCGCAAGCAGCTTGAGGAGCCCAACATCCGGCGCCTCATGATCAAGTACGCTGACGCACTCAAGGAGCTGTACGCCAAGTACGCGGCCGAAGACCCCAAGCAAAAACGCCGGAAGGCGCGCATGACCGCATTCACTTTCAGTCAGTGCATGCTCGACAAGGGCATCCTCGACATGGCGCTCAACAGCGAAAAGGTGCTCGGGATCGTCCAGAAGGTCACGAGGAGCGTGGCGGCAGCAGAGGCGGCATCATCCTCGTCTACATCAGCAGCAACGTCAACCATTGGACGCTCAAGAGAAGACGAAGAACTGATGTACCCCGAGTTCGAAGAAGCTCTAATCGCGATCGCGTGCCACAAGTTCCCCGACCCGTACGCGTCACTCGAGAGCCGCGCCGAAAAGTTTTTCTCCATCTACATCCGCGAGCGCCGCGCCTAACGGGAGAAACCATACAAAAGAAACAGCAAACATGACACGCGCGCACCTTCCACGGGAACCACCAGACACGAGAGAGACGAACACGCGCCCAGAGACACCGACGATCGGTGCAAAAAAGAGTAATTGGACTGCATCCCGGGGTTCGTCGATCCTACCTTGGCACTGCTACTGGGGTGGTGATGCTCGCTTATTATGCTGACGTCTCGGCATCGCCCTGCTCCGTCGCAGCCGCGGCGTCCGCATCAGCAGCCTTGTCAGCCACGTCAGAGGGCGTGGCGACCATGTCAGACGCCTTCGTCGTCGCGTTCACGAGGTCGCTGCGCCAGCTCTCCTTGAATCCGCGCGTGCCGTCGGGGCCTGTGGCCATACGCGACGCAACCATCGCGTTCACGCCGACCTGGCGCATAGCTTGCAGGAGCGTCGAGTTCACCGACCGCGCCTCACGTCTGGATGACTGCTGATCGTCCGAGGACGACGAGCCGATACGAAGGACGCTCGTGGCCTGGCCCAGCGTTGGCGCGCTCTCGCTCGCGTCCACCGTCTCCTCCGAGGCCTCCTCGCTAGCTACTGCCTTCTTCTTCTTCGACAGCGAGACGGCTGGCTTGTAAGCGAACTCGACGCGATCGCCCTCCTTCAGGATGTCGCCGCGCAAGACGTTCCGGGCGTTGAAGCGCGCTTCCAGAGCGTCGTCGCCATCTGCGCGGATGATGCCGCCAAGGTCTTCCGACACCTTGACAACGACGCCCTGCTTGGCGTGCGACGCCACCACCTGGATCTTGGTCGCGCGCATGCCCTTCGCAGTCGCCAGCGGCAGGAACTCGACCTCATCCCCTTCACGCAAGACGACCGTTTGGTCGGAAACGTCCTGAATGTGGTAGAAGTACACGCTCTTCTCCGCCTTTTTCTTGGTGTCAGCCCTGTGTTCACTCTTCTTCCCCGGTTTGCCTTCGACCGCATCACCCGTCCCAGCTCCAGTCTTGGTCTCTTCCTCGCTTTGAGCATCGGCCTCCTCATTGGTCTCCGCTTCCACTTCTTCCTCGGCATCCTGCTCATCTTCGTCTTCCTGACCAGCATCAGCCTCATCCTTGTCTTCTTCGTTGGTTCCTCCAGAAGACGCGATGCGGATCTTGCCGACCGTGCTCGCTGGCTTGTTGTTTGACGCTTTGCTGAAGCGAGCACCGCCCTTCATTTTGTTCAAGATGCTCGCACGCGTCACAACGCCACGGATACGTTTGACTTCGACCTCCTTGATGGTTCCGGCCGGAACGACGGCGATGCCCACCGCGCGCGACTTCTTCTTTTTGTCGTCGTAGCTGGCAATGTACTGGACCTCCATGCCCTCCTTCAGCTCGTCCACGCGCTGGCCAGACACGATAGCATTCACATGGAAGAAGATGTTTTCTTCGACGCCCTGCCCCTTGTTTGCCGGCCGGATGAAGCCGAAGCCCTCGCTCTTGACCACAGTGATGAAACCTTCAGCCTTCTTAGCCTCCGCTTTGCCCAAGTCCTTCGTATCGCTCGCTTTCTTCTGCGACGAGGCCGCTGCCTTCACGCATACCACGGACTTGCACACCAGCTGCTTGGTCCGCTTCGAAAGCGCGAGATGGAACTTGATCTGGTCGCCAACACGCGGGTCGTAGCGCACATCGGACACATCTTCCATCTTGAACTCCACCTCTGACTCCGGAATGGAGGCTTGCTTCACCGCAATGTCCGCAGCCAGCAGCTTACTCTTCGCCACGACCGCAAGGCGTCGGTTCTGCTTCTCCCCCGCGCTTTCATGGGTAATGCCAAGCCACTCGCAGTACTCGTGGATCATGGCACGTTCGAACTTGGACAGCGATGTCGGAAACTCGAAACGAACCTCCTCGTCTTCCTTCACATCACTCGGGTCGTTGGCAATGAACGTCGCGTCCACTTGTTGCTTCAGCTCCGGAAGCAAGTCGATGGCCATCTTACCGTTCGGCAAGGTGAATCGAATCTTACCATGATGACCCTTCTGCAGCAGCTTCGCGTGGCCACCACGACTGTTGTTCGAGCGCTTGGACGGCGCCACGATCACCTCGCCAGGGACCTCTTCAGCGACAACGGTTTCCCACTGAACGCTTCCGTGCGGCAAGATCACTATCCGCGTCGCACGCGCGCTGTCAGGCTTCGACGAGTCTACGCTCACGTCAAAGGACACCTCAGTGCCAACGCGGAAGTCGTTGCGCACGCTCATGACGTCCGTGAACCGGAAATACGCGTCCGACGCACGCTCCGCGCACTTGATGAAGCCGAAATCGTCCTTCATCGTGGCGATCACGCCAGTCTCGCGGTGCTTCGGGTTGAGCTCCAGCACACGAATGTGGATAGCCTTGTGCTTTCCCGATCGCTTGTCCAGCACCTCGTCGAACACCACTCGGTCCCCGCTAGCCGGGAGGTAGCTAATGTCTTCCGTGTCCGAGAGGTGGAACGGCAGCGTGACCTTCTTCTTTCGCTTGAGCGTTCCCTTTTTCTTCTTCGGCTCCTTCGCGCCCTCCTCAGTAGTGACAGCTTCAGCATTCTCCTCAGCTGGGGATGCAGCAGTATCAGCAGCAGGTGCCTCTGGGAGTGTAATGATGCCGAGGATCTCCGGTCCGTTCCGGGGCTCCTTAGGCACCTTGGTCACCTTGCCCTCCACATCCGATCGAATGAACTCCTCGAAAGAAACAGTTCCTGGCGGCAGCTTCTGCACGCGCAGAGCCGTCATGCGCGGGCGCGATCGGCCAGATTCATCGTCCTGCTCTTCATACACGTAGAACGACACCTCGTCACCCTCACGCAGCGCGCTCTTGGACGGGCGCTGGCCCGATGACCGCTGCTGCTTCGACTCGCCCTCAGCCGGCGCGCTCTCGCTGTCTCCACTCACAGGTTGGGCGTCTGACGCGGCCTCGCGAACCTCGTGGAACGGGAAGTAGACGTCTTCTTGGCGATCACAGCACTTAATGAAGCCACCGCCGGCCTTAATGCGATCAACAACGCCAAACTCGCGCTCCATCGTCTCCAGCTTCTGCTCGATCTCCTTCTCCAGCTTCTCCCTGGCCGACACCGTTACGGTCAGCTCCACTGCGCGCTTGACGCCGGTCTTGCGGTGCGTCGCAATGCGGAAGCGCACTTCGTCTCCAAAGTGCGGGACCTTGGCGTGGTTGCGGCCTCCCTTCTTGCGAATGTCGCCCTCTTGGCTCTTGTCATCAGTAACCTCGGCAGCACCCGCTACGCTCTCGCTGTTGAAGCGAACAAACTCCTTGCGGATGATAGGCGCTTCGGGCGCAGGAGTCTCAGTCGCTTCGGTGGTTTCTTTGTCCTCTGCACTAGCAAACGTCTCTGGTTTGGCGTCCTTCGCGTCGGAAGGCCGAGAGACCTCAATGAGTCCATGGCCTTCCTCCCGCCGCGAGTCGTTGAAAGATGAGCCGTAGCCGCCGCGAGGCAGTCCCTTGGTCACCACACCGTCGAACACCTCCTCCGAGACCTGTTAAGAGCAGAGCAAGAAGAAGAATGAGCGAGTCATCTTGGTTATCCATCAGCATTGACAGGGAACGCACATCCTCCATGACAATGGTGCCCTTGGGGAGGATCACGAGCTGCACGGCCAGGTCCTTCTGCGAGCGCTGGTTGAACTTGACGCGGAACTCGACCTCATCGTTCAGCTGTACGTCCACGGGCGCCTCCGTCACGTGGAAGAACAGGTCGCCCTCGCGATCCACGCAGCTGACGAAGCCAAAGTTCTCGCGCATGGACACCACGAAACCGCGCTCGATGGGCATCGGCGGCGGCCGCTGGAAGTCGCGCTCGCCCCGCCGGTCCTGCCGCCCGTAGCCGTCGCGCTCTCCGCGGCGGTCGCGCCCGTAGCTGTCGTAGTCCCGCCCGCCTCCTGACCGCGGTGGCGGCGCCGCATTGCGCTCCCACCGGCCGCCCTCGCTCCGGTCCGCGCGACCGCCGCCTTCGCTGCGGTCAAAGCGACCGCTTCCGCCCTCGTTAGACCGGTCAAAGCGACCGCTTCCGCCCTCGTTGGACCGGTCAAAGCGACCGCTTCCGCCCTCGTTGGACCGGTCGAAGCGGCCGCCGCCGCTCCCCCTCGCGTCTTGCGACCGCGACGAAGGCGCGGGCGGCGCGTCCACGTCGTCGTCCGCCCAGCTGCCGGACTGCGGCGAGCGGAACATGGTCGCCTGCTGCTTCGACTGCTGACAGACCGAGAGACGCTGCGCCTCTGCCTGTGCCTCTAGCGAGCGAGCGATCTTTGCCGCTCCCCCTTCTTCTTCCCCTCGACCCTTCTCGATTGGGGCTTCTCCGCGCTTTGGCTCGGCGTCTTTTTCTCGCGCGGGTGGACGTGATTGGCTTGACGCACTACAATCAGTGACGGGCACAGGAGCGATTTAATTTTGAGTGACGGATACAGGAGCGATTTAACTTTGAGTGACGGGCACTAATCTGAGGAAGAGAGACCCTTCATACGGCATTTTGGGTGTTCAACCTGGGATAAGGAATAGTGCCTTTTTGGATCTGTACCGTAAAATTTATGTGCTTACCGTAAAACCGAATACAGTGCGCGCCAAAAAGATCCGAATGAGCACAAAATTTACCATAAGTGATCCAAGAAGCACAAAACCGCAACCAAATTGTATCGTCTTGCAGAACAAGCACAAACTGACCAGTCTGTGCAATTTTTGTGTCCGAACACGTCGGGGTTCCCACACAACAGCCAAAATAATAAAATGTAGGTACCGAGACCGCGACAAAAAGATCCGAACGCCCGCCGTTTATTGCTCTTGGTGGTCGCCTATGCAGTCAAATGCGCTCAAATCTGGCTCTGGTACAGCACTAGTACTTCGTCTTGCTGCCTCGACGCTCCAGAGCGTCGCTGCAGCGGTCAGGCATCGTCTGTACGAGCTTGACGAGTGTCGGCAGCTCGATATTCGCCCAAACTTTCATTACCGCAGTTTGCAGCTCCTCCACGGTATCGTACTGCTTCCCACCATCGTAGATAGCACGTGCAAGCATCCCCCACGCGTTCTCAATTGGGTTAAGGTCCGGAGAGAGCGCCGGCCACTCCAGAACCGCCACGTTAAGGTCGCACAAGAAAATCTTCGTGGAGTGCGACGCGTGAATTGGCGCATTATCCTGCTGGAAGACGTAGCGCCCATCGTGGACATCATCGCCGAAGGGTAACAAGTGCGTTGTGAGCGTTTGTTGGTAGTCGAGAGAGTTCTGTCGGCCGGGTAGCACTGCGAGAGCCGTCTTCCCGTTGGCCGAGAAGCCACCCCAGACCATGAGCGAGCCACCACCTCTGTGGCGGCTGAAAAATGACTCCTCTTGCGTGCGTAGGTCGTGCCAGTAATACTGAAGCTCATCAGGACCGTCGAGATTGAATTTCTTCTCGTCTGAGAAGATGATGGTCATCCAGTCGGTCTGCTCTCGGATCCTATCCCAAACCCACTTGACGCGAGCTGTTCGATGACTGTCCGTGAGTCGCGGGGTCTTCTTTCGCTTCTTGTACTTCAAGTGTGGAGTAGCGTGAAGTACACGCTGCACGGTCCGCGT
>JAASGW010000410.1:0-27338 GCA_023334395.1 Phytopythium sindhum | reverse complement strand
CCCCCCCCCCCCCCCCCCCCCCCCTTTATTCGGGCGACGGTCGGGCCGCGTATTTCTACATTTCCCCATTCTCCCCTTCCGTCCCAAGTCTAGAGTGGCGTGCGGCCTTTCCCGCTCCAAGGTCGACGAGAACCAGCATGCTCGCGCGGAAACTGCAGGCGACGCGCACGCTCCAGGTGGCCGCGCTGCAAGCGGCAGCGGCGCCTGGGCGCCCGCTGCTCGCGGCGCGCTTCCTGAGCGTCCCGTCGAGCGAAGAGGGTGAGGAGGTGCAGACCGCCGAAGTGAGCAAGGAGGAGGTCGTCGAGGAGCCCGAGCCCGTCAAGAGATACGTACACACGGTGCCCAAGTACAACCCGCCCATCAAGACCGGCATGAAGGGCATCAACATCGTTCGTTGGTCGCTGCACGTGCGTGCGGATGATTCGTGCGACGTGGCAAATTGACGTGTTGTGCTTGTGTGGTCGCTGCGACAGGTGCACGACCCGTTGTACAACAAGGGCACCGGCTTCAAGATGGTCGAGCGCGACCGCCTCGGTGCGTTTTGCTCAACGTTAAGCCGATTGCACCTCCATATCAGCTCTAACTGTCGATGCATTGATCTCCTTGACGTGCGGTAGGTCTGCGCGGCCTCGTGCCCCCGCGCCGACTGGACATGGATGCCCAGCTCAAGAAGATCTACCAGGTCTACTCGGAGGAGCCGGACTCGCTGCGCAAGAACATTTTCCTCTCGGATCTACAGAACCGTAACGAGACCCTTTTCTTCCGCCTCCTCATCGACAACATTAAAGAAATGGGTACGTTCGCACGCTTGATGGCGTCCATACATCACGATGTAGAACAATGTAGACACGCCCATAACTGACACGCGCTCTTCACCTTTGTTGCAACCACAGCGCCGATTGTGTACACGCCGACAGTCGGGTTGGTGTGCCAGAAGTTCGGCAGCGTCTTCCGCCGCCCGCGTGGCATGTACTTCAGCGCCGAAGATCGCAGCCAGTTCGGTGCCATGGTGCATAACTGGCCGTGCGACGACGTGGAGGTGATCGTCGTCACGGACGGCAGCCGCATTCTGGGTCTTGGCGACCTTGGTGTCAACGGTATGGGCATCCCCATCGGCAAGCTGGCGCTTTACACGGCTGCGGGTGGTATTGACCCTCGCAAGGTGCTGCCGGTCGTGCTCGACGTGGGGACCAACAACAAGCAGTTCCTGGAGGACCCGTTCTACCTCGGTATGCAGCATCCGCGTCTCACGGGCGAGGTCTTCTGGGGCGTCGTGGATGAGTTCATGCGCGCTGTTCGTTATCGCTGGCCCAAGGCGCTCGTGCAGTTCGAGGACTTCTCCAGTGACCACGCCGCTGACGTTTTGAACGCGTACCGCCTCAAGCAACTTTGCTTCAATGATGACATCCAGGGTACGGGTGCCACTGTGCTCGCCGGTGCGCTCAGTGCATGCGAGCGTGTGAACGTCCCGCTCAAGGACCAGCGTATTGTCATTCTGGGCGCGGGTAGCGCTGGTCTCGGTGTCGCGACCACGCTGCTGCAGGGTATGCTGCGCGAGGGCATCACGGCCGACGAGGCCCGCAGCCGCTTCTACATCCTGGACCAGCATGGACTCATGGGCTCGTCGCGCATGGGCCTCAACTCGGGTCAGAAGTACTTCTCTCGTTCCGACCTGGCCGACAAGACGAGCCTCGTGGACGTTATCAAGAGTGTGAAGCCCACGATGCTCATGGGTCTTAGTGCTGCCCGTGGCGCGTTCACGCAGGAGGCTGTGGAAGAGATGACCAAGCACGTGGAGCACCCGATTGTGTTCCCGCTGTCGAACCCCACGTCCGTCGCCGAGTGTACCGCCGAGCAGGCGTACGAGTGGACCAAGGGCAAGTGTGTGTTTGCGAGTGGCAGCCCGTTCGATCCCGTCGAGTATGAAGGCAAGCAGTACTCTGTCAGCCAATGCAACAACATGTTCATCTTCCCAGGTGTCGGCCTGGCTTGTAAGGTCAGCCACGCGTCGCGCGTCACGGACCGCATGCTGTACGCCGCGGCCAAGGCGCTGTCGCAGTGCATGACTCCCGAGGAGATCACCAAGGGTCAGGTCTTCCCGTCGGTCGACAACATTCGTCACGTGTCGCTCAAGGTGGCCACGGCTGTCATGCAGTGTGCCCTGGACGACGAGGTGGCTGGTTTCCGCCCCAAGATCCGCCGCGGCGCCAGCCTCGAGGCGTATATCGCTTCCAAGATGTACTACCCGGCGTACCACACGCTCGTCGAGTAAGCGTCCGCTTAGCTGCGCATTGCAAAGGGAGAGCGAAGCGAACACTACGTTGTCTGTCACTCCTCCCAGATCTTGGCTTCGATTGGAGAACCGATTGCATACTGTTGCGAGTGGGTCTGCTGCCGTATCCTCCCTGCTTAGAAGAGAGGACGCCGACAACAAATGCATCACTCTTGATGGCGCCTTGCGCCATGTCCAAGACGCCCAGCGTCTTGGGCGTTCATCTTCGCTGGGCTCTGTTCTGTCATAATTGCGTTGGCTGTCATCCTCCTGCAGGTTTGTACGCGTGGACTGAGCAGGTAAACGATGCATTTGCCTATCTAAAACCACCATAGTCGCAAGCCCAGGGACCTAGGAATCAACGTGAAAGGTGGCATCCATGCAGTCTCTGCTCCTACTGCCAGCGCATCACGCGGTAGAGCGCGCGGTCTGCGGCGTCAGCAGTGCGAACTTGGACACAAGCGCGTCGAAAAGCTCCTCGTGGTCCGGGTCGCCTGGCCGCCGCAGCGCGTGCAGACACCCCGTAACCGTCCCTCGCGGCGAGTCGATGTCCACGCCGCTGGCGTACTCGAACGTGTCGCCCGGCGCGAGCACCGGCGTGTTGCCCACGATGCCGGGCGAGTTGCGCGGCAGCGCGATGCGCTGGCCCTTCTCACTCTCGAACGTGTACTGCCGCCCCAGGATCTGCACCGCCGTGTTTTCATCTGTGGTGGTTGCATCACTAAGGGTTAGACGGTGTTGCGACTCACCTAGGAATGGATGAGAGGACACGTACTCTCGTTGGTGATGGTGACGCGGTACGTGAAGCGGAAGACGTTGTTTTCCGGGTTCGAGTGCGTCTGCACGTACTGGCTCGTGACCTCGACGCGAACGCCGTCCGTCACCGTCACTGCGTTGAGCCCAACAGCCAACGTCAACGCTTGATCATGCAAGTCTTACTAGCCATCAGTAAGTAACGTTGTAGGTAGCACGCACCGCTCGAGCACTTGGCCAGAAGGATCTGCTCCGACAGCTCTTGCAGCGTCCTACATCCACCGTGACGACGTCAAGACGCGTTAACCTCGATACCTCTCACCCTGTGCTTCTCCTGCTCTGGCAACGTACATGACCGCTTCGTCCAGCTTCGCTTCGATCAGCTATAGCAGAAAGCAGCACGATGGGTCGCCGCCACAGCACAACAGCATCATCATCTCAGTCGCTGGACAAATGCATCCCAGTCAACTCCTCTGCGCACCTCCTTGTCCGCCAGGTGCATGTTGTCGCGGAAGACGCTGCGAATGGTCCCGACTACGTCGAACCCGTGGCGCACCCGCGGCCCGCGGAAGCCCTGGCGGCGCCAGCGCTCGTAGTCCATGAAGCCGCGGATGGGCTCGGCCGTGGTCAGCGCCTTGGCGCTGCGGTTGGTGGCGCCGCGCGTCGGGTCCACGAACTGGCCGGTGCCCCAGTCCTCGAGCCGCAGTGGCGCGCGCAGCCCGAAGTGCGGCGTGCGCTGCAGCTCGCGTGCGTCGCGCAGCAGGCACTTGTAGATGGCGCGCACCGTCGACGCCTTGGTCATGCTCGCGGTGGTGTCGGTTGCGGTCCAATACCTGTACTAAGCTTCTGGGGGGAGAAAGAAACCTAACGACGAACAGCCACAGGGCTGCTCTACGAGAAGGTTTTATCAGAACACGTGAAATAATGAGCGATATGGCAGAAGCGGAGTGTGGTACCGTTCCCGGAGATCAGGATCTGATGCGTGTCAATGTGATCCTGATGCTTCCTTCCCTACCACCAGTGCAGGCTGTTCGATTTGATTCCCAAGCAGTGGACGACGCGCTGATAATGGATTGAATGCGTCGTTCATTGGATGTGGACCGGTGACTCGCCCACCGGCGGTGATCTCGATCATTCGGTTCGGAACCTGCAGACTATAGGCTCGAGCTCACTTGCGGGCTCCACTTATGTTGTCTGTCTCGCTCATGACTCGTCACGACGTCGGAGACTACCAACGCGACTGTGGGCAACTCAATTTGATCGAAAAGAGCGCCTACTGGACTACTGTAAGCGCGCTTGCGTCGCTGCCTACGCCTGCTGGGCGTCCGCTGGCTGCTTCTTGGCCATGAGCCGCGCGATCCGCTCCTTGACGCGTTCTTCCTGCGCGCGCCGCGCCTCGGCGATCGCGTCCTGGATGAGCGTCGACGACTGTCGGCGGGTGTGTGCAAGCGGCGCGGCGCTCCGCGGCGACACGGGCGGAGTGCCAACTGGAGACGCCGCGCGGGCCACAACAGGCGGCTTGATCACTTGGAAGCCGTCGTCCACCTCGCTGTCGCCCGAGCTCGCCTCCGCCGGCGCGCGCGACTCACTCTCCGAGTCCGCCTCGTTGTCGGCCTCATTAGCCGCATCCGTGTCTACGGCCTCGTCCTCCGACTGCTCGTACAAGAACTCGCCCTCGTCGATCGTGGCCGCCTTGGACGTCGGCGCGTGGGCCGATAGCGCGTTGTATTTGCGGTGCAGTCGCGCGAACAGCAGGTCCTCGTTGCCCTCGTACTTCTTGACCAGCGCCGCCACCTCCGAGAGCTTGGCCGGGTTGTGCTTGGCGTAAAACTCCGTCAACCGCATCCTGCAGCCAGCGAAGGGCATCAACAGGTCGATCAACGTAAGTTATAAGTCTACAACACCTCCGCACACCAACAAAGCGCCGTCGAGAAGCCGTATGAACGCTAGAATACGCACCGAAAGCGCTCTTGCTCGCTCTTGCCGCCGCCAAACAGCACCAGGACCCAGAGCAGGGCGAAGCAGACCACGGCGCCAAGTTGGTAGAGCTGCTTCTCAATCTCGACGGCCTCGCCGACCTGCTCGTGGTCGCGCTCCTTAGTAATAAAGAGCCCCCAGCACGTGGCCTGCACGAGCACCACGAGCGCCGACACCCAGAAGCGCACCGCGCTGAACATGGTCACCCACATCGTGAGCATGGTGAGGATGAAGCGCACGACCTGGACCTGGACGTCCGAGCCCTCCTCGCCCGCCAGTTGCAGCGGCACGTGCGGCAGCCAGTAGACCGCCACCAGCGCCGCGAAGAGCGCCGCCTTGAGCACTGCCAGCATTGCGCCAAAGTCCTTCCTTGCTTCGTTCCTTCTTCTTCTTGGTCGGATATGCTTTGGCTCGTGTTTTGGTGGGAAGAACACTTGTGGCAGGATAACCCAGGACTACTGGTTTTGGCCAATCAGTGACTGATTTTGTAGTAATTCAGCCAATCAAAACACGTTTGAAGTGGGATTGCACAGTGTGGCTGTATCTCCTGGATGGAGCTGTACCCAAGTCCAGGGCATGAGCAATGCGTTTGTGAAGGGCTTGCTCCAGGGAATCGGAGCTAGTGATGACGACAATCAACACGAACTTGAGAGTTTCGAGGCCATGCAGGGGACAGCACAGTCAGTGGCTAGAGCTGTGACTGTCGGAGGGGTCGATGGAGGCGGCACCGCAACGTGGAGCTTGTTGAAGTGAGTTCCTGAGCGGCAATACGAACACAGCGACGATACCCGTGCACAAACGCATCGCTCGTAGTGTTACCTGCCAGCTTGCAACATGCATACATACAATTATGCGTGGGTGTCGCGTCCTAGAAGGTGAGCGCGGCGAGCACGGCCGCGACAGACATGTCGTTGCGCACGTTGGCCTTGCGCAGCAGCTGCGCCTGCTGACGGGGAGACAAGCGATCAGAGGCAGGGTCCTTGGCGGTCCTCTTCCGTGGACGCTTGCTCTCGTCCACAGCAAACTCTAGATTGAGCGGATGGCTGCCTGTGGCCTTCTCAATCCGTCTGCGGACCTCGCTGAGCGTCGAGCCGAGCACAATGTCTCCGTCGATGGAGACGAGAACCATACCAGGCTGGATACCGCTTTGCTTCATCTCAGCCGATAGCTGGGCGATAGTAACGGGCACCGACGGAGGCGCAAACTCGAGCACGCACGGCGACGGAGCGGCTTGAAGAACGCGTAGTACCGAGGAGATATCAAGCGCGTCGACCGGAATGCCTTGCACGCGTACGAGTTCGTGGCCGGTGAGGGTCGCGAACGCGCGCTTGACGGTCTGCTTGACGAACACGCCGCTGCCGTCTCGCTTCTCGACGAACGTGATGCCCAGCCGCTCGCTCTTCTTCCAGACGAGCTGCATGGGAGCGTCGCGCGCGAGAGACTTGCCCGTCGACTGCTGGAACGCGACCCCGCGCTCGCTGCCCGTGTACTTGTGCGCAACGTGTTTGGTCGTGGTGGTAGGTGCTGTTGGAGTCGACATCGACGGGTCGAGCACCAGAGAGCTGGGATCCCCTGTACGACAAGACCGCATGAGCGAGCGTAGAAGGCTGATTCAATGCACGAAGCGCAGGAAACGAATAGTGAGCGCGGCCGGGAGGGCGAGGGAGGGGAGCCGCGGCAACGCGAACCAGTGCTCGCCCGCTCTCATCCACGGACGAGCGCCGACCCAGCGAGCGAGCAGCTGTAACTGAAGCGCGGGCGTCTCCCTGATTCACAGGCCGACTTCTGGCGATATCGCCCATTGATGGCGGCGCTTCCGCCTGGACATACCAGCGCACACGGGCCGACAGTACCGCCGTTTCCTTCGATGGAAAGAACCGGCGGCGATGCTGCAGCGTCGTGCTGTTGTCCCGCCGCGCCTTCAACTGGCGGTGATAAGTGCGCATCATCAGCATCACCAATCGCTTCACAGAGGCCAGGCGCATCCATTTCCCAGGCTCTCAACGTGCACCTTGGGGATGCACCACAAGTGCCACATGCATGCTCACGTCTCTATCTCAAGCAGTCATTCCTGGCTTACGAGTATCAGATATGTTTCAGATATGTTCTCGATAAAGTCAAATCACGGGATTACTATTTTCAGCCCCATACAAAAACAATGAAAGGAGGAGTCTCACTTCCCAGACGGTACTTAATCAGCTGACAATGGTTCACCTCTAGCCACCATTCCTTCACATTTACCAACATTCCTGCGAAGAACGCCGCGAGAAGTGGCCACGGACCAAGGCATGGTGGAGACCTCCAGCCGATCGATCAGCACACACTTCATCGCTCCACCGAGCCAGCACTAGGCACAGAGACACACACAGAGGACCGCAGGGAGCATGGGGGTGGTGGTGAGCTGGCTGGTGCAGTGCCTGTACCCGGAGGATCAGGTGATCTGGCAGGCGGCGCGCGCGGGCGACGCGTACACGATGCGCTCGGTGCTGGCGCGGCTCACGCCCGAGACGCGGCGGTACATCGAGTGGCAGGAGCCGATCTCAGGGCGCACGGCCATGGCAGCGGCCGCGGCTACGGGTCACCGCGAGTGCGCGCGGCTGCTACTCCAGGCGGGCGCCGATGCCAACGTCAAGGACTACAAGGGCAACACACCGCTGCATCTGGCCTGCAAGCACGGCAAGCCCGCGCTGGTGCAGCTGCTGCTCGAGTCGCCGCGTGTGTTCCCGTTCACGACCAACCTGTGCATGAAGACGCCGCTGGACGTGGCCAGGCACCGGTTCGCCAAGGAGGACGAGGCCCCGATGGCCTACCAAGAATGCATCGAGCTGCTGGAAAAGGCATCTATCTCATCACTGGTTGTTCATCAGCTTGTCGTCGACATTGGCTCACCGGTTTCTGCTCTTCATTCAGAAATTCTGTCTCTACAGTGGGTGGCTGTACGAGAAGACGGACAACGTGCTGTCCTACGTGTCGGGCCTCTCGTCGCTCAACTCGTGGACCAGGAGGTGCGTCACCATCCTTCCCCAATCCATCCGGGGTTCTTCAATCATGTGTCTGACAGCACTTGTTCATTCGACCAGGTTCTGCATCGTGCTGGAGCGCGGCACGCCCGAGATCCTGGAGCTCGCGCTGTTCAACATGCGGCCGAGCAGCGGCAAGCGGCCCGTGTGCCCGTCGACCGTCGTGCTGTACCACGTCGCGGCGGGCATGACACCGGCCGAGGACACCAAGTGGTTCAACCGGAAGGAGCACACGTTCATCCTGCAGGGAGCTATCAAGGACACAAAGGCCCACTGCGAGGTTCCGATCGTCATGCAGCCGCTGGAGTTCGCGGCGGTTGACGGCGACGGGCACAGCGCGTGGAAATCGTTCTTCGAGTACCACCAGCAGCAGCTCTTGATGCTTCGCCCAAGTGACCACCAGGCGATGCCCTCGCGCGTTCAACCTAGTGTACCGCGCCCCTGGTCGCAGCCATCCCCTGCGCCACCAGCGATCAGTAGGTCCCAGTCGGAGGACGACGACGAGGACTTGCGCCGAGCGATCATGCTGTCGCTCCAGACAGCACCGCCAGGTGCTGCAAGTCCTGCTATCCCGGCGGCGGCAGCGGTATCGGCACCGGACTGGGAAGACGTCGCGGACATGTTCCCTCCGTCGCCGACTAAACCCGGAACGAACGGGATCCAGACGAGGGACAGCGACAACGCCACGTCCGATGCTGCGGGTGCAGCGGAGACCGCGCGGAGTCCGCCAGTCGTCAACTTTGCTGAGGCGCCATCGTACTCGTCCATCGGCGAGTGCGTGATTTGCTTTGACGGACCGCAGGCGGCCGTGTGCGTGCCGTGCGGGCACAACGCGGTCTGCATGGCGTGCGCCGAGGAGATTCTGGATACGACGTGCGAGTGCCCCGTGTGCCGCCAGCCCATCCGGGAGCTCATCAAGCTGTACCGCGTATGAAGTAGCGAGCAAAACCTCGTAAGAAGGCAACGAAGTCCTCACTTACTAAATGACACGACATAACTTATCACTTCTTGTTGTAAGGTCATCTTGAGGAGAAAACGACGGGAGTATGCCGTAGATTCTCAGCTTCTGCAGATACACACTCTTGGTCGCTTCTACACGCGGTAGAGCTTGATCACTTCGCGGACGGTTTGCCGGCACACGGGGCACAGACGCGTCGTGTCGAGCAGCTCGTTGGCGCAGTTCATGCAGATGGCGTTGTGGCCGCAGGGCACGCACACGGCTTCCTGCGGACCGTCGAAGCAGATCACGCACTCGTCCTGCGCCGACATGTCCACGTCGCTTGCACTGGCCGCAGGTGCCGACGGCGCGCACGCCTCAGCGAATAATCCAATCTGCTGGACGATCTCGACTCCGTCCGGACCGATGGTCGCTCGCGGAGACACCTCGCTGCTAACTATGGACAGCGAGGGAGCTGATGGCAGTGCTGTTGCACCCGCAGACTCGTAGAGGAGTGAGCTCCGACGGGATTCTTCCATGGAGAGACGAAGTGCGCGCTCCAGGTCCTGTTGCTCCTGCAGCAAAAGCGCATCGGATGGCTGACCGGCGATGGATGGTCGAGGGGCGACCGGAGCGCCGCTTGTGAACGCGCTTGAGATCTGCACGTGGCTCGAGCCGTGGAGCTGATGGGCGTGGACATGAACGCAACGTAAGTTGGGACCAAGACCGCATGAGTAACGAAAGAACGGCGTACTCGGAGGTTGGTGAAAAACAGCTTCCACGCGAGCAGCTCCTCGTTGTTGTTGGCGGCGAAGTCCACCGACTCGGGCGCCGACACGCGGTTCACGCCCGACTTGGCCACCACCATAAGCGAGAAGCGAAAGTCTTTTCGGCTCAGCCACGTGATGTCGCTGCTCTCTTGGATTCCGTCGCTCGCGCGGTACACGAGCTCCGCGCTGTGGCATCACACAAACCCAGCGATAAGCAACCAGTTAGCCAGCCTCCGTCTCTATCTAATAGCCGTTTGTGTTCATTTTGACTAGGATCAGATGCACCTCGGGCACGGTGGCCGCTTCTCGCCCGGGCGCATGGGGAACAAGTCGATCTCCACCACATCGCGTTCGCCGGTGCGCAGCACAATACAGTATCTGGCCATCCACGCCCCCAATCCTCTCGTTTACTACTGTTGGTGGGCACAATGGCAAGTTTACAAAGAGACCGCACCTCTTCTTCCACGAGTTAAGCGACGACATGCCCGACGCCAGGGACAGCAGGTTGTCCGCGCGCCGGTACAGCCAGCCGGAGTACAGGCATAGTTTCTGTGGAGACAAGCAGACACGTGAGCTTCACACGTTGCCTGCACGACAGTAAGCGACGCTCGCACCTTTTCGATTATCTCGATGCACTGGATGAACTTGTGTCCGCGGCTATCCGCGGCGTTGTACTCGTGGCGCGCAATGTCGAGCGCCGTCTGGCCGCGCGCGGCCGTCTTGGCGTAGTAGTCGACCGCGAGCGTGTCGAGCAGCGCGCGCACCACCTCGCTCTTGCCGTTGCGCGTGGCGATGTGCAACGGCGTATTGCCCAGTGCGTCGCGCGCGTTGCAGTCCACGCCCGCGGCGATCAGCGCCAGCGCGCACTGCAGGTGGCCCTGAGCGCAGGCGTTGGCCAGCGGCGAGTAGCCGTACACGGGGTCCTTCCACTCGGCGTAGAAACGCGTCTCGGGCGTCAGGCGCGCCAGCCCCGCGCGCACCGCCTCCGCGTCGCCCGTCTTGGCCGCCACCCACAGCGCCTGCTCCTCCGGGCACAGCGCCTGTGCCAGCCAGCTCGTCGAGTTTCCCATGCTGGAGGTGTCCTAGCAAACCCAAAATCCGGGAATGGAAGCCGCCTGTTGAACTAGAGAAGGCGGCGACAGAAAAACTAGGAGCTGGCCATCATAACCTCTATGTATCGATATATATGTAAAACAATATTTATGAAAACCATTAAAGTATTCATAATTATATCATTCACTTTTTATAAAAATATATGACCAAAATATGATCAGAAAAGCATGGAGTGTAGGCGAAAGTTGACTCAGAGCGTTGGTTTTCGTACCGTGCTGTGTCTAAATAGAGCGCTGTATGGCTTTGGTGGGGTGCAGACAACTGGTAGGCACATGCGGGGATGAGCGTGGCGGCGGTGGAGCGCGCGTTTGTGGAGCGCTTCCGGGCCAAATTCGGCGGGGACATGAGCCTCCCGACACGCGGAGAAGAGGCGCAAGGCGATCGGCAGGGTGGTGATGGGTCAGGCGCTCGGAATGGGGCGGGCAACGAGGAGGAGATCGACCGGTTGCTGCCTCGGTTCGGGGGCGGCGGCAGGCGCAAGAAGCGCGCGAGTGCGTTGACTAGCGCGGTGCCGACATGCTCCGTCTCGGAACGACCACCGGATGTGCTGCGCCGCTGCTTATGGACGATCTTCCGCCGGTTTGAGGACCGCTTGTGGGTCAAAGGGCGGTTGCTGAACCTCGAGGAGCTGCTCGTGACCCACTTCATGCGCGTCGACCCGAGCGGTTCGGCATCGAAAGCAGCATCAAGCAACGAAGTATGCGACCAGAAGACGTGCGTTCACATCAAGGAAGGCTCCGTGCGGCTCGTTGTGCGGTGTGTGGGCGCAGTGGCCGCGCAGATCGGGCAGGACGACGTGCTGGCTCGACTGGTTTCCCCGCATGACGTCGACGCGCAGCTCATCGCGATGGATGACGCGAACGAGACCGACGCTTTGCCACTCAACAGCGCGCGACCAGTTGCGGCCGTGATGTCTCTTACAGAGTGTGACGCCCCGTGGAGCGAGCAGCAGCCTCTCGAGGAAATGACGTCTGTGTACGGCTTTGACATCGACGCCTTCGCTTCCTCGGGCTTGGACGTGGCGAGTGAGCATAGTGATGACGAGGAGCTGCCTCTGAACGCGCTGCTCATGTCGACGCGCCTGTTTCACGACCTTCGCGGCTCAGACAAGATGATGGAGATGTTCCAGGTTCCTCCCGACACGTTCCAGTCGTTCACTTGGGCCGCGGCATCTAAGCGCCGCCAGCAATCCAGCGACCATGCAGCAGACAAGCTGAAGACATCGATCGAGCCTGATCTGTGGTCGTATCGAGCCCTGGATAGTGCGCAGAAGCGCAAGTGGGCCGACGAGCGCTACGAATACGGGCTGGAACTGGTGGAGAAGCGCAAGCTCCGCGAGGCCATGACCGAGTTTGAGAGTGCGCTCAAGCTAAACGACCGCCACGCAGGAGCGCTGGCAGCAAAAGGGAGAGCGCACATGGCGGCGCACCAGCTCCAAGACGCGGTGGATTGCCTGGAACGGGCGGTGGACATCGACCCGTTGCTAGCTGGCGCAAGCGACGACTTGCTGCGCGCAAAAGGGATGCTCGCTCACTCTCGCCATGTCTCGACCAACTCGAGGTATGATTTGAATAGAACACGAGCAGAGACCGATCGAGGCGCAGCGGCTCCTCGAGACAGATCGTCTCACGAGCGATTAGAGCCGCGGAATTCAGGCCGCGAGCGCGCGAGAGTGGAGAATAGACGCTCTGCTACTTCTACTAAAAGCGCCAAGAATCTGGAAGAAGAGCGACTGCGAGCGCTGCTCGAAGAGGAAGAACGTCGCCGCAGGGGAACACGCCAGTCGCGGCGACGAAGTCGGTCCGACAGCGCCGAGTCTGACAGCAGCGACGGTGGACGAGGCCCTAGTCGGGAGCGTCGGAGATCTTCGTCCAAGAAGAGGAAGCGTGAGAAGAAGCACAAGAAGGAGAAGCGGAAGCACAAGAAGAGCGATCGCAAGAGGAAGAACAAGAAGAGCAGCAAAAAGGACGGGGAACGATTTGAGAGCGACTACTCGTTGTCCGATTCGCGGTCGTCGCGTTCTTCTGACGCGAGTCGAAGGAGCAATCAACGCCGTTCCCCTCGCGGTGGCAGCAAAAGCCGGCCTGACGAAGACAATAGCGGCGAACTCCCGGCCATCTTGTCTCGGACAAAGCACAGGATCTGGAATTAGTTAGACTTCAGGAGCGGCTGACGAGCAACTCACAGCGACAATATAGACTAGACACGACTGTCTTGCGATGTATAGTAGCGACCTTCACACTTCTTCGACGCTAATGAGCTTGCTCGCTGTCAGCTCTGTGCCTTTGAGGTCCACGTTGTCTAGGTTGGGGCAGAAGATCTGCGTGGTCTCGTGCTCCAGGAAGGTGTTTCCGCGCAGCGTGAGGGCCGTCAGTGTGCGAGAGCGGACGTAGAGATGCGTCAGGTTCTTTAAGAACGACAGGTTCAGCCGGACAATCGCTGGCAGATCGAGCGCGAGGTGCGAAAGATGGTCGCAAAAGCGAACGTCCAGCTCTTGGAGCAGCTTTGATGACACATGAAGGCGCTCCAGCGCCAGGCAGCCTCGCAACCGGAGGGTTCTTAGCCCCGGGAGCTCGCCCGGGTCGATTAGCACCTGCTCAACGGATGAGCAGCCAGACAAGGCGAGGTTTTGAAGCACTAGAGTTCCGCGAAGCGCCTGCTTGATAAGATCGCGCACGTCCATGGTCGACATGGCGCGCGAGGTGATCGACAGGTCTTCAAGCGCCGGAAAGCTCGACTCCTCGTGGATCTGCGTCATCGCCTGGCTGTGAATGACCAGCGAGCGCAGATTGGGTCCACACACCGCCGGCGACCGGATCTGGTCGCACTGCAGGATCGTCAGGCGCTCGAGTGCCGCCCACTCCTGCGTCAGGACGCGCACGTGCCCGTCGTGGAGGCACCAGACCTGCCGCAGCTCCAGCTCCCGCAACTTCCAGTCCGCGGCTAGCAGCGCCGACAGCGCGTGCGTGAGCGCCTCAACCGTCAGGAGCACCTGATAGACCCTCAGCCTCCGCACATTGGGGAACTGGCGCGCCACCTGGACGAGAGGACCGGCCGAACGCACGTTGGCGATGGTCAGCTCCCACGTCTGCGCCGGCAACTGCGCGTAGCAGAACTTGCTGGCCGCGCGGACGGCGCACAGGTCCCGGAGTGTAAGCCATGGAGCCAGCAGACCGAGCACGCCGCCCGCTTGCAGGCCGCTAGCGCCGTCAGCGCACGCGGAGAGCGGCGGCTCCATCGACGCCAGCGATATCTGGGGAGTCGACCGCTTTGAATTTGTACTCAGACCTGTTGGCACATCTGATAACATTCTGAGAATATCCGATCTCTTCTGATGATTCCCATGTAGCCATTCAATTAAGTTCGCAATGCGTTAGCTAATCATGAACAGTGCGAACCTAGCGGATAGGTGGCAGGAACACCCGAAGCCACATTGAAAGACGACGTTGGGGGCGATGGCGCTGATCGACGACGACGACGAACCGCTGGCACTGTCGAGCGCGGCGCTGGCGGCGCTACACGAGTTCGCGATCGAGCGCGGCATCGCGGTGGAGGAGAGCGCGGCCGACGTGCGCGAGGAGATCCAGAAGGCGCTGGACGTGGAGCCCAAGGAGGACTCGTTCACCTTCACGTTCGGCGAGACGCGCGGCGCGGACGACGAACTGGAGAGCGCCGAGATCACGATCCGGCTCAATGGCTTGCGGCGCGACATCGGGCAGACGCTGCAGTCCACAGGGCTTACGCTCTGGCGCGCGGGTGACTTCCTCAGCGACTACATGTACGCGAACCGCGCCATGTTCGCGGGCAAGTCGGTGCTGGAGCTGGGCAGCGGCCTGGGCCTTGTCGGTATCCTCGCGTCCTACCTGACGGACAAGCGTGTGGTGATCACGGTGCGTAGGTTATCCCGAGGCGTGGATAGTGCTGTCTGTCTTGTTATTGACTCGGCTCCTGGTGGTGTGAGAGCAGGACGGAGACGACGACACGGTGGAGCTGCTGGTGGCCAACTGCAAACTGAACGAAGTCTCGGACCGCGTCGAGTGCCGCAAGCTGCTATGGGGCGAGGACCTCGAGGCGATTCCTGACAAGTTCGACATCCTGCTGGGCGCCGACATCATCTACGAGCAGGAATACGTGGTGGCGCTGTTCAAGACGGCGCGCCACCTGATGCAGCCACCACAGGGGGACGACCGCGGCTCGGTCTTCGTGCTGGGCTACACCAAGCGCAACGTATCGATCGACTACGTTCTGGACACGGCGGCCAGCTTCGGGCTGGAGTGGGAGGCGCCCGACACGGACGAGGGCATGTACACGTTCCGCGTCAAGGCGTAAAGATCGACAGCGGTGCTTCTCGTCGACGCACAGAATACAATAGCAGTGTTATTTTTTTTGACGAACGGTCGACTGAAAGGTCCTTAGTGTACACGAAGCTCACGACGAGGAGGAAGTTGCTGGAGACGTCGCTGCCGACATGGCCGAGTGGAATTCCCATAGGACGTTGCGCTGCTTGGGGTGCAGGCTGACGTGCGGGCGCTTGGAGCGCACGAGGGCGATGGCTTCGTCCAGGCTCAACCCGCGGTGTTGCATCAGGAACGCCACTACGATCACCGTGCTGCGCCCTCGGCCGGCCTTGCAGTGCACGTACGTGGTCTTCTGCTGGACGTCCACCTGCTCGTGCACGAACGCAACGCATCTGCCAAGCGAGCTACCGTTAGCAGCAGCAAGGCAGCGCGAACACAGTAAAGTTGAGTCGATTTACCGCTGGATGGTCTCCAATGTCGGCGGAGAAAAATCGCCTGTGGACCCGATGCATTGCTTCACGCCGGCGCTTTCCCACTCGGCTAGTTGTCACGGTGACGATGTGTGAGTTGCAACCAGACACCAACGTTTGCATGCAAACTGACCGCACTTGGAGAAATGGTCCATACCAACCGCAACACGTACCGGGAGAAACGGGAGTGCCCAGCAGATTAGGCAGCAGCTCGTGCGGCTGGTTCATCGTAACGACCGCTCGCACGCCTTCTCTGTTGACAAGCTGCGCGCCGGAACATCAGATGCATCGCCAACGTGGACGTCAGTGCCTAGGCGAGGCCTCTACCCACGGATTACCGGCGCTAACGCACGTACAAGCGTCAGGTGATTCTTTTCGCGCAGCGGCAGCGCGCCGAGAATCAGGCGCGATTCCACCTTGCTCCACCAGGGCCGCCGCTGCTCGTGATGCAGCAGCAGGTTGTACAGCAGCGACACATGGAAGACCTGCGCGCATTCACCGTTCGTCAGCCTCCGTGCCGCCCACCTCAGCAGCCAACACTCCAACTACTTCATCTGCATGTCTTTACCAGGCTCCGGTTGCTCTCCTTGCCCTGTGCATGCTTATGCGTCGCCACCTGCGCCATCCGCTTGGGTGTGTCGGTCTCTCCTCGCGCTCAGTGTGACGGTGCAAAACGCTGAATGCCGCGCTGCACGGGGTCTTCTCTTGCGCACAACGCAATACAGCACACCCACGCACACACCTGCTGCTTCTCCACCCAGAGCGAGAGAAGCTCGCGGCGCGGGATGCCACTTCTTCCAGGCGGATGGAACTGGTGAGTGCCGTTCTTCTTCTCGGCCAGTTGAGGTGACCAGCGCTAAAATTTAGAGCTGCTTGGTTCAGTTCGCGTCCGCTCGACGGCGGACACCGTCCACTCTTAACTTTTTTATGCTCTTTCGAGTGATCAGGGATAGGTTAAAATGTAAATTACGTCATGATTGTCTATTGGCCGCTTGTAGCCAGCATTTTGCTCTATTTCGTGGTTACACGCGCTAATGTTTAGCTGCGTAAAATGGATGTTGACGCCGGTATTTATAGGTACACTTTTGTGTTTTGATGGCTACATGAGCTAGCACACCAGTTGATTCATCCATCGGGAGAAAATGCTGCGCCTCCACTCGCCTGCGTCACCTTCGCCGCTGGCGCGAGGTGGATCCGTCCGCCCAGTGTCGCGGGGAGTCGGTGGCGGCGGTGGTGGTGCTCCGGCGTCCAGCGCTCAGGTGGAGCCCGAGAGAAGCGCGAGCCGGCAGCTCGTCCTGGACGCGCTCGAGACCCCGTGGGTGTTGCAAAATCGACAGATGCAGGGGTATTGATTGGTTGTAGGGCTCTCACGGACCTGCTTTTATACTTTGGCTGTGGTTGAAGGCCGCGACTGAGAACGGATTTGGACCTGGCGGTCCTCCAGCACTACCTGTCCAGTCTGGAGGCCTTCGCGTCCGTGTCGCCCGCGGCTCTGCACTGTAAGCATTTTCATTTGAAGTTCTCCCATTGACTCCTCGGCAACAATCATGCCTCACTGTTAGTGCTGGTTTCCTGATGGACTAACGAGCAGACCTGTCGACCGAGTGTTCCATCAAGGTACGCGTTTTGTCGCGTCAAATTTTGCTGCTACCTCTGATAACTTTGCTTACATCAAACTAATGCACCCGACCCAGCAAATCCTGGACGGAGAAGTCCTCTGCTACCAGGTTCGCCGTCCGTCTCCTGACTCATGTCTACAGGCGATGGGCGTACTCACGTAATGATTTCACCACGACCAGGAAGATCCGATTGACGTGGAGTCTTGCGCTTTCGTCGTGGTGTGTTACTTGATATCCCTCTCAAAAGTTGAGCGTTCGACTGAAGTGTACGACGTCTTACTCGTTGCCGTCGTTTGCTCTACCAGATCGAGGGATCACTGTGCGGCTACTATAACAAAGCCTTCGCCCAGCGCACCAACGTGCAGATCAACTTCACAACGTGGAATGAGAAGCAGACCAAGAGCCAGGGCCTGTTCGTGGAATTTGGTGAGCTCCAGACGACCTACCGCAAAGAAGGTGAGCTTGAAATGCCACGATATTGTCACCGTGTGTGTGCACGACGAGGATGCAGCTGTGCTCAATCTTACTGATCGCGTCGCCCCCGACAGACCTGTGCTGCTTCGACGACTTCTTCCTCGCCGACAAGACATCCTCAAGCTCTGGGATCAGTCGTTTTTTTCGCCGCAAAGGAATCGTCAGTGAGGGCGCTTTCGTTCGCATGATGTAGAGCTCAGCACTCACCAGTAGCTCGTATTCATTGCCTTGTACACCGATCAGCACGCTCAAGAGCACTCGGTGCTGCTCACGTTCGCCAGGGTGAGCGAGGACAGTATGTTTTCATACTTTCCCAAAGCATATTTGACACTGAGTGTGCGTCGACGTGGATGCATTGGAGGGATTAGGATAGTCTGGAGCGGGCAGTGTACCGCTTCGAGCTCCAGTACCACCAAAGCCAGCTCTCGTCTCCCGAGGTACGTTAGCGTCACAGTCAACCGCCTACATCTCATTCCGTCTTGATACCTGACGCATTATGTTGCTAACATCCGCCACTAGGCGACTGGGAAGCTGCTCGCTTACTCCTACTTAGCTCCACTCGGCCTCTTGTCGATTCGGGAATATGGTTCACTTCTGCAAAAGGCACCAAAGGAGCGGCTCGACGTCAGCAGCTTGCTCTTCTCCTCCCGCGACGGCGAGCTGTCTCGCGCCGAAGTTGGGGTTGTCATTGTCTTGCAAGGTCGTCTCGACATCCACATGTGGATTGAGGGCGAACCGAGTCGAGAAGCTCGAACTATCGACGCGGAGCGCGAGAGCGAGACGCGCTTCCCTCCGGTATCTAGAGAGAAGTCCCTTTCAGCTTCCGATCGAGCTCCAGTCATCGCTAGCGTCCGACGAGGACAGTCGTTTGGAGACCAGACGATCGCGCTTGGACACTGCAGCTTGTGGTCGTCCACATTTGGGGCTCCACCACCGCCGTCGCGAGTCGGCACCACGTTTCGAGTACTGGTCAAAGAACCTGGCACAGAAGTGGTGTGGATCTCCCGCACTCTCTACGAGAAGCACCTTTGTGACGATCGACTGCGCTTTGCATACGTCCCGTGCGCTTTGCTCGAGTCGTCGTCCGCCGCCGTCGTGACCCGAGTCAGTACACAAATATGGGAGGATATGGCAACTTCAACGGGTATGAGCGCCCCAAGAGCCGTGGGTTTGAAGCGAGATGCACGACAAGTCGGTCGGCTTGGGCGGAGCTTGATGGCCGACACGGGTCTGTCTAGCTTCTTCTTCCAGTTCTCGCCGTTGGTGATTGAGCGTCTCTGTTCGTGCCTCAGCGTCCGCCATATTTCGCCAGGCGACAAGGCTCGGGTGGTGCAACCCGGCGACTCCATCCAGTTCGTGATGGTAGTGATTCGCGGCCATCTTGAGATCCACCGATCCGACAATCCTGCAGCAACTGCATCGACGTCGAGTAGATTCTCCAAACTTCATGGCACAAGCGGTCCTCCTCCGTCTGATGCCGCCCTCGACTGGTATCAACGCGACCGACTTGTTCCAGGCGACGCGTTCGGCGCGCTTGAGCTTTCAAGTGGCCGTACAACATCTCTCCACGCCGTCGACGCCGCTACTGACACGCTGCTCCTCTGCATCCCGCAACTCGTATTTCGCCGATGGGTGGCACCAACTGACAGCGAGCTCATCTTCACACCGGGAACCGTGCTCACCAAGCTAGCAACGGCGTCATCGCCTTCCAAGATGGCGAGATCCGACTTTCGCAAGCTCTCAGCAACAGTAGCGCGGCGGTCATCCTATAAACTACCGTCGCCCAGTCGATCAGCGGGGAGCCAGGTGCCCTCTGTGCTGCCTCCGCTTTCTGATGAGATAAGTACTCTGCTCGATCGGCTTGGCGTCCTGAACACGCTGCCGCGGTTCTTGGCCTCGCAGCTGCTCCCCTTCGCTGTGCTGGTGCGCAAACATGCGGGCGAGCTCTTGTTCCAGGAGACGGACGAGAAGCAGGTGCTAGTAACTGTGATGTCCGGTTTCGTCTCGATCTACAGCCGCGAGCACATGACATCGGCCGTCGAGATGCTGCACAACCATCCGTTCTGCAGGTTCTCAGACTTCTATGGCAGCCACACGAACCCGGACGAGTACGCAGAGACCATGAGCCTGGATGACGACGATGCAATCGAGAGCAGCAGCACTTCCTGCGACCACACGGCCACGCAGCATTCGCCATCGAAGCATCCGCACCGCTCCGCCACTCACGGGCTCCACATCCAGACGCTAGCGCCGCTGAGCGCGTTTCGCACGGGAGTCCTGCAGGATGGACGAGTTTGTCCGGGTACGGTCGTGGCTCAGACAGACTGCGAGTACCTGGTCTTCGACGAGGGCGTTTACAGTCACATCTTGGAGAACCACTCCCCCGTGATCGACCTCCGTGGCGTCTCGACTCCGCGGAGCACACCTACAAAAGTTGGCGGTGACGGAGGAACATCAGAAGGCACAGGTAGCAATGCACAGACCAGTACCACCACTGTCAGCAAGTGTTTGGAAGACAGCGCCGCGCCGTGGTTGCGTTTGTCCGCCCCCAAGAAGCAGCTCGTCATTCGCTCAATGCGCCAGGTCGTGCTACTCCCGGGGCAGCAACTAATCTCCGTCGGTGACCGCATCAACGAGCTCGTGGTGGTGGTGGCTGGCAACCTCTCCCTGTTTGTTCGCCAGAACCAAGAGCTTGTGTCAATGCTAAACGCAAGGCAACACTCCATGAAAAGCATCACGCTGGAGCGGAGCGTCGCAAGCAACTACTCGACGACGTCCCAGCAGCTTTACAGTGACGATGACCGCGAAGGTGGTGGCGCTTCTGTTCTCGCAACGAGACCGGGAGGGTCAAGAAGTGGAGAATCCTTCGCTATACGCCGTCAACTCTCGCGGATCACGCGCGAGACGCAGCCAAGCGCGTCTGGGATCCTCGTTGACTCGGTTCTGGCGGCGGTCGAGGAGGAAAAGTTTCACCGGCAGAGTGCAAGGCTTAGTGGACCGCCGTTACCGAGCGCGAATGGACAACAACTCGTCGCTCCGCTCCTTCACTCGGCGATTCACCGAGCCAGCATCGATCGGAAACTCAGCATCCAGCGGAACGGACGCCGCCACAGCCGATACACCGACCACCACCAAGGCCGGCACCACCGTGCGCTGTTCCTCTGTCACTTCGGCCCAGGCGACACGTTCGGGGAAGATGCGCTTACGCCTTCGGGGTCGTGTCGACGAAGCAAGCACGACGTGTTCGCTGAGTCTTTGAGCTCCAGTACTTGCGGAGAGCATGGTCGGGTGGAGTTGCTATGCCTAGACCGCCGCGTATACTTATCCATTCTGGCAAAGACGGACGAAGAGGCCGACTGTGAGCTGCGCATGCGGTCGACGACCGTCCGGTCCAAGTGGAAGCGCGCAGGGAAGGGCGCTGCGGCGGCCAAACGATTCCAACCCGGGGATGCGGTCGTGACCGAGCGAGAAAACAGCCGGCCAGCGCAGACCGCGACTCCCAAGCTGCTCACGCTGTTCCAAAACCTCGTCAACCAGCGCTATCACCTGACATCGCGCGCGATCGCAGCCATTCCGCTCTTGCGAGACTTACCTGACTCGGCAAAGCGCGAGATCTGCCTCGTTGCCAAGTTCGAGGCGCTTGACAGACGCTCGAACATCAACGCGCTGTACACTGGTGGGCATGGCTCGAGCTCGAAGCAGTCCGAGTCACCGTTCTTCATCCTGCTCAGCGGCCGCGTGGCTCTTGTAGGGCGAAGCGCGCACACATATCCCTCCACTTCTGGGGCAGTAGCAGTCCTCGGTGGTTCTGGTGCTGCTGATAGCAGCGCATGGCTCCGCGAAGTGGCAGTCGGGGATGGATTCGGCGAGTTCGACATCTTCGTGCCTGGAACGATGCCGTGCGTGCACCCAGTGGCCGTCGAGCCGTCCAAGATGCTGTCCATCCCGGCGCCAATGTTCGTCAAATACTGGCCGCGCGCGCGCCAGATGAAGGAGAGTATCGAATACTTGCGCAGCGGCGTCTCGATCTTTGCCGACCTGGCGCTGGACCGCCTCGCGTATCTGTACCAGATCGTCGAGTTCCGGAGCTTCACGCGTGGAGAGAGTACGTATGCTACGCATTGAAGATCCGTCGATATACTCGCTGACCATGCTGTTTGACTAATTGCAGCGGTGTTCGACCTCACAAGCGACACCTTCCGCACATCGTTCGTTGACAAGATGTGCCTCATTAAGTCCGGAACGTGTTGCATCCGTCGATACCTGTCGGTTCCTTCACCAGTTACTGTCGACGACTCTGAAGTCTCCCCCTGGATGGCAATCAACTCCACAGCTCGGAGCGTGAGGGTGAAAGCCACCATCGCAGACGTGAGCGCCGGCCACTTCTTTTGGATTCAGACGGACACGCACCCGTTCACCCTCGAGAGCGTCTCCGCCGCCGTCACCGTCGCCATCTTCCCCATCGATCGACTGAAATCGATCCTGCCCCGCGCCAACCTCTCCCAGCTCGACGTTCAGCGCAACGAGATGGAGGTGTTGCACCACAGCCAACTCCGGTTAGCACACCAGGCGACGGCAGCGCTCGTGAAGGAGAAGGAAGCCGCTGCCTCCGCGGCAGCAAAGCTTGCAGCGAGGGCTAATGCCATCGAAGACGCGACCTCACCGACATCAGTTCCTGCGTTCACAACGCGGTCGCTCCCACTGATGTCCTCAAGAGCGCGCGCGGAGGCTTCAGACCGATGTGTGCCGCTTTCTCCCCAGTTCCCATCAGCAGACTCGCCCGAGAAATCATTGAGCCTTACACAGCCCAAGAGCATCGCGCTGAGCAAACCCCACGCTCTGCCACCGTTCTTCAGTGCGGATGTGCGACGGCCCTGTCATCAACTGGAACACTACTGCCCAGAGAGCGAGATGCTCGCGCTCGCCGGGTCGTTCACCACCGATGCGCCAGCTATTCGAGGTGACCCGCTGCCTCTCCGTGACGCGCCCAAGCAAGATGAAGTCAGCCGTGCGGAGTCGGCATCTCCATCGGGAAGCAGGCCAGCATCAGGCACCGCTCACAAGCGTTCCAACAAGGGAGACAGAACCCTAAAGCCACTCCAATTGAGCTTCAATGTGAGCATCCCACGTGTTCCAGATGACAGCTCGGCGCTCGCCGTCAGCGGGCTGGCAGCCTCGTGTCGACCCCACACTCCACGTGCAGTGACTTCCAAGCTGCCGTCATGCGCACCGACGGCTTCCTGGAGGCTCAGTAGCGGCAGCGCAACGGCCGACAACACCGTTACGATTGAAGCCATTCATCAGTCACACAGCCAAGCCTCCTTCCATGATGAATTTGGCCAGGACGACGGAAGCTTGGAGGTGTTAGAGGTCGATCTGCGCATAAGAGTGGCCGCCAAGCTTTCTGACGTGGGTTCTCCGCTCCGCATGATCCCGCTGGTCCCATGTAAGCCAGGCGAGCGGTCCATCGCTGGCTCGAACATTGAGTCGGTGGCGTTCATACCATCGCTTTGTCACGACAGTCGAAGCGAAGAAGTCGCCGAGTTGTTCAGCTGCTCCGTGCCTCACCCGGCGCTGAAAGGCAGGGGTCATCAGCGACGTACCACAATACCGAAGAGGCTCCGTGACCCTGCGAGCGAGCGGCTCTGTCAGCCAGAATTGGTGCGGAAGCAGGGCTTCCTTGCGGTTGTGGACGCAAAACCCAGCGCAAGCGACTCACGAAGAGCGCCTACTGGCTGTCGACGCTTCTACATGCTCGTCGGAAATGAACTGCGTGAGTTCCCGGACACGGTGGTGTTGCACAACTTGCCGAATGAATGCTGGACCAACAACTACATGCTCCAGAGCACCAGTAAAGTCATAGATGTGACTGACAGAGCTCTGTCAGTACCCGAGCGAGTGCGAGCTCAGACCTTCGTGCTCGTCGTAGACTGCCACACGTCCATAGTGTTCACGGCGCCGTCGGCAATGGAGCGAAAGCAGTGGATGGCCGCGTTGAGCGAGGTGTGTAGCTTCGTCTTGGACAGCACTGGAGGAAGTCCGTACCCTCGCATCAAGCAGGTTCAGCCGCCGGTCGAGTCAGGACTGAGCGCAGCCACTTCCTCGCCTCGAACTCGAAAGCGAACGACGGTCGTGGCTCCAGACAACAACACTGAGGAGGAGGACGCGATGCCCGTGGAATATTGTATCTCGCGACTGTAAGATTGTGCCGAAAGACTAGTTCACGCGCACAGCACAGCTATTGCAGCATCTGTATAAGCAGTGGCTTCATTTCTTGCACTCTGTCTATTTCCCTCCTCCAGTCCCCACAAGCGGAGACAAGCTTAGGAGAAGTCGACCTTGGGGTACCACTGCTTGAGCGTGGCGAGCAGCTCGACGAAGCTGTCGTCGACCACGCGGTTAACGAGCACGGCGTCGAACACGCCCGGCTTCTGGCCGAACTCGATCTCCTTGGCCGCGTTCTTGATGCGCAGCACGATCTTGTCCTCCGTCTCGGTCGCGCGCCCGCGCAGACGCTGCTCGAGCTCCGCCATGGACGGCGGCGCGATGAACAGGAACTTGGCCGGGATGCCCGACTTCTTGACCTGCTGCACGCCCTGGATGTCGATGTCCAGGATGCAGATCTTGCCCTTCTCCTGCACGTTCTCCACGGCGCGGCGGCTCGTGCCGTACACGTTGCCGTGCACCTCGGCGTGCTCGAGGAAGAGCCCGGCCTCGATCTCCTTGGCCACCTGCTCCTTGGTCGTGAAGTGGTACGCCACGCCGTCCTCCTCGCCCTCGCGTGGCCCGCGCGTCGTGTGGCTCACCGAGAAGCCGAACGTGTTCGGGAACTTCTCCAGCAGCAGGTTGATGAGCGTGCCCTTGCCCACGCCCGACGGACCCGCCACCACCAGCGGCGTCAGCTACGGAACACCAGTAACCATTAGCCACTACACATGACGGCAAGCGCGTATGGAGAGCTATAAGGTCATTGTACTCCTGCGTTCGGCGGCTGTGCGGCTGTGAAGTGCTCGACGGCGAAGGCGAGCACATCGGCAGGCTTCTCAAGCAGCAGCGCCGACATGAAGGAGCTGAGCAGCGTCTTGATCTCCGGATGTGCCGCCACGTACGCCTCGTGCTCCTTTTTGATGGCCTCCTTGCGCTCGTTCAGCACCGCCAGCTCCTCGAACGACAGCGCCTCCAGCGCCTTGCCCGCGTCCTCCGCCATGCTCGTTGTACTTGGTGATCCAATTGGAATGGGGGGGGGGGGTACACGTGGACAGAAGAGATCCGGTAACGTAACCCTTGCCTATCGGAAGCACTCGCGTTACTTTTCGCGGTTACAGTTACGCTGAGAGGCGGTAACCCCCGCCGTTGGAGTTACTTCTCGGTGACAAGCAGGGTGTAGCCATGTTGCGGATCTGAACACTTCGACAAGCGGTGCACAAGGGCCCAGCGGTTTCTGGGTGGTCTGGATCACCGCTCCAAGGTACTCTGCACACAACAGGACGCAGCGGTGTTCCAGTCATGCGATGGTGGCTCGAGTAACCGTTTGGAGGGCACATGGTTCAGCTTCATACACCTCTCGTTGCGTTATATTGCCTCCTCGTGTCGCTTTCCTTAGGGGGACCAGCGTCACGGACCCAACACTGGCGGTGCTGCCCGCCGTGGCTGCCTGCATCCCGCAAACTACTCACTGGAACACGCTGGACGACGATGCGGACAGGTTCACCTCCTCTTCCTGCGCGGGGGCATCGTAGGCGCTCGCGGGCGGGTAGCTGGGCGGCGCCGCAGCCATGGGTGCTGGAGCAGCAGGCGCGGCACTGTTCGCCGCCACCGTCTTCGGGTTGAAAATCTTGAACTGCGGGGGAGCGCGCGGGGCGGCCTGTGGCGCAGCGGCTCCGTATCCGGGGTACCCACTCATGACCGGCGGTTGATTAGCGCGGGGCATGGCCGAGTACGGGTTGCTGCCGTCAACTACTGGCGGCAGCCCTGCCACTCCGTCACTGACGCCAGGTACCGGGGCCTGTGCAGCTTGGTGCGCAAAAGCAGGAGGGGGTGCCGTCACCTTGACCTCCTTTGTATTGCCGTACTTGGCCGTCAGCTCCTCGTTGCCGACACTGGTACCAAATCCGTCCGCCTGGATTGGCCGGTACTCGCCGCGCTTGATGAACTTGGACTGCGCGCCCGCGCGTGGGATCGCGCTGTGCGTAGACGCAACGTACAGATGGCTATGCTGGGGAGGAGGACCGCCCATTCCGCCCATAGGCGGCGGGGCCATCGAGCCGGCGTAGTCTCCGCTCATGGGCGGCGGCGCAATCACGGGTTTGGGAGCCATCGGGTCCACGGACGGTGTGATGCCAGGGGGAAGCATGGCCGCGGCCTGAGCAGGGTCTTCGTGTCGGAACTGCAGCGGCAATAAATACTGACGGATGCGGTCTCCCTTGGCGACGTCGTAGGCCGTGCGCCCTTGGCGGTTGCGCAGCGCCGGGTTCGCGCCGTGGTTCACGAGGAACTTGACAGCTTCTTCGTGGCTCTGCGCGGCCGCATAGTGCAACGGCGTGTTGCCACGAGAGCACGCCGTGTTGACGTCAATGCTGCGCTCGAGCAGCACCTCCAGGATCCGGATGCGGCCGTAGTATGCGGCCGTGTGGATCGGCAGGTTGCCCGCCTGGTTGGGGGCGTTCGGGTCGAGCTGTGCCTCGTCCAGCATGCGCATGAACTTCTCCTCTAGGCCCTGCTCGATCGCCGCGTGCAGCTCCTGCTCGGGCGTGAGCGTGGGCGCCAGCATCTCGCCCAGGTTCTTTACGTTCAGCTTGTCGGCGATGAAGCTGAACATGGTGACTCAACTGCGCAGAACGCGGCAACGGCGGACACTCAGCAGGCAGGGAGACCACGGGAGGGAAGCGGAGACGAGCGCGGTGCGCGTGAAACCCTGGACACCTCTGGGGCGGCTTGACAGGCGAAGGAACGAGGCGTAAGCGTCGGGGTCAATACTCCCCGTGCTCCTTGGTCGCTCGTTCTTTTCAACGTGGCACGAGTGCACGTCCCTGCCCCTCCCGAAACAACTGACAACATAAGTCTATCCTTGTTTTTCGCGATCTGAAATTTTTTTTTGTAATAACCTGTATATTCTATATAATTGTAAGACATTATTCGTTGTTCGACCTACTTTTCTATACAATTCTTTATACCATACAGTCTATCCTCTGTTTTTCGTGAGTGGTGTATACGATATAAAAGATTATATAGAAAAGTAGGTCTTGAACAACGAATAATGTCTTGAACTATTATATAAATATATAGGTTATTACAATATATTTTTTCTTTAGGTCGCGAAAAACAGAGGATAGACTGATAACTCTCCCGAAACAACTGACAACATAAAAAACAGGCGTACATCAGAACGGAATTGGTGTCTAAAACACTGCAAACTTTTACGGGAAAAGGTTACTCTACAATACGGTTACGCGAGCATAACTATCGAATCTAACACAGTCCGCTGCGAACTTTACTTATGGATTCCTCCTTACACTCCAGATCCAGATAACAATGTCTGAGCAGGCTATCTATGAGCCTCCTCGACATATTGCTGCGCCAAGGCACTCGCGGATACTACAGTATTCGTTGCCATGTTCTTCTCTGGAGAACGCGTG
>JAASGW010000409.1:0-27393 GCA_023334395.1 Phytopythium sindhum | reverse complement strand
TACTATCCTATATATGCATTGTGGGAGGTACACACGGTTGGACGTGAGAGTCCCACGTGAAAGGAAAAACTGTGATTGGTAGAAATCGGGGGCTTTCTACCAATGGGGAAACTGGAAAAACGCGGACAGCCAATGAGTGGCTGTCCGATAATACAAAGATTTAGTGTGGCATACACTAGTACTGCTAGGGACCGAACCGGGTCTAGTGTGGACACACCAAGTTCGCACAGTACAATACCGTAAAACCGAATATGTATCCGACACCAATGTGCCGGAGGGGGTAGGTGTGTGGCGTTGAAAAATAACAGGCACTAGCAGAAAGAGGTAAATTACAAGCCGTTTGAAAAAGCTGTCTGCATGCTGGTATGGCCGACTACCGGCTGTTGCTGACACAACAGACTATGGGTTCAAATCCCCTTGTGGACAAAGAGAAAGTTAAGTCTGCTCTGAACGGCAGAAACGCCGGTGCTAGGGTTCCGGTGGCAGCGAGTAGCCTCGCTGACGTCCCTCCTCTTTATTCCTCCGGATTACAAAGTGTCGAGCCCACTATATCGCTACCAGCATCTACCTCCCCACACGCACTGTCAACAAAGCCCCAACGCTCAAGTGAGCTTACCAACTCGTCGAACTGCCCCTGGTGCTCGGCCGGGCCGCCGTCAGAGAACTCGGCGTCGTAGCTGCTCAGGATGCCCTTGAAGCCGTTGCTGATTGTGCGGGCGCTAAGGGGGGTTCTTGTAGCCACGCGGCATTATTATAATGAGCAGAGCACGAACGGCAAGAGACCGCAATTGCAATCGTACAGTAATGAGAGCCAGCCGTTGCCGGTGGACCGATTTGCGCGGGAAACCTTCGGTCCGTGGCCTAATTTAACCGCTCCCAATTAGATACGATTCTTTTTCCCTGCTGTCATTGGCTGAAATTGTGCTGTCGGATACATATTCGGTTTTACGGTACTGGACTGTACCCAGCAGCGTACCCCGGGTACGCTGTGTGTAACCCTGTTACGCCAACGGGCCGTACAGACTAACAATGATGCCGTCAGGCGTCTGGAGGCTCTGCCAGTTAAAGCAGTGACGCCGGGGGTGCCCGTTGTATACGAAACGTTGTAGGTTCTCATACTTGGACGCTGGCCGTGCTTGAGCGCTTGGGCGCGCTACGTACTACTTGGTTCCGTCGATGAACGCCCAGCACGTTCGTAGTGGTGCCCCTTTTGCGTGTACGGCGATACAATAGTCGTTAATGCGCTGGTGGACGACTTGATAGTTGAAGTAGAGAATGCCACGATGACGATCATACAGAAGTTGGGCGGTTGCCTTCACGATGCGACTGTACGCTGCCATCAAGCACCCGAACTCACTTGCCACTGTTAAGAGTTTTGACGGCACACGCGCGGTAGCATCGTCGAGCATGCTGTCGAAAGTACGGCTCTGCGATATTCGAGGGGCTGCGTCGCGTAACCTGAAGCAATTGCGCTGTATGAGAGTGCCCATGATCCGTGCAAAACGCCGTCGATTCCTCCTCGCGATCACCCAGACGGCCGCCAGCACAACGAGAGCTTCATCGCTTGACAGCTTCAGCGCTACAAACGCCATCACACACTGAACCTACTCTTTCCGTTCAAGTGGAGCTCATCTCAAACGAGGATAGGCTAAAGATAGACCCCCAGATTTCTCAAACCTATCCTCGTTCGAGTTGAGATTGATCCCCTAATCACTCCAAGTCTGAAACTGAAACGTGGTCAATTTTGGTGTTCCGAAAGTTCTCTGTTGGCGCGGTTGTCCTCTTGTGCAGAGGTGCACGGTTGATGGATGGATCGACGGTGACCGGACCACACCGTCCTCAAGGAATTACACTCGCCGGAGAATTTCGTAAGCTGCCAGCGGTGGTAGGGAAAATAAGTGAGCAGTATGCGCAGTCACGAGTGCGGTGGATGCGTGCGGCAGACGCTCGCGTCGGATCCAATTCTCTGTAGCTACCGAACTCAAATGGCGAAATTTTCGCCCGTCCCCCGACGCACAAGCGCCGGTTAAGCGGACTGATGTTTCCGTGAAGATGCGATGACCGTTAACTGTAAACTCATGCTCGAACCAAGGGATCCGGAGTGCAGAGGCGGCCGACGCTAGGTCCCTCTGGAACATCCTCCCAGAGCGTTCTGTTCGAAGCGGTGGATCGCGTACGTCCTGTATCACCGCGTCCCTGTGTTGTGCTGTTGGATCCGACCCGAGGGCAAGATGCTGGTGCTGGCTGTATCATCTCCGCAGAAATTTTCTCCTCGGCAAGCCTGAGCGGAGAATAGTGTGGGCGTGTCGAAGATCGTGCTACTGTGGGAAATCCTCACGGGTGGATGCGTTCGCTTTGAGAGGTGTTTCGTTGTTGTACCGTGTTTCGCTATTGTGCCGCATTCATCTTTGATTCACTCGGGCGCGGCTGCTGCCTACCGTCCCTGAAAGGATGCCAGCCTACCCTCAACCCTTGTTTCGTGAATATACGAATGTAGGCTGTTGGATCCGACTCAAAGGCAAGAAAAACCTCTTGGTATCATCTTCGCTGAATTTCCTGCCGCGGCGGGTCGGATCGGAACATAGTGCCGGCATGAAAATTGTACTAAAGTTCGACTGTGGAAAATGCTCACGGGTGGATGCGTTCGCTTTGAGAGGTGTTTCGCTGTTGTGCTGGGCTCTCGGGCATGACTGTCGCGCGACGATAGTCCCTGAGCGTCTATTCAAGGGTGCCAGCCTAACCCGAACCCTTGTTACATGAATTCAAAATTTACTTACCACTTACCCAACGCCTCTTCCGGACCACTCGGCGTCTCACTTCGGTATCCACCGTGAAACTCGCAAGCAAAGACTCTCTTAACGTCACGACCAGCGCCAGCTTTCCACTCGTGTGGATAGCGATGAGGCCGCAACGACCGCAGGTGCACTCGGTGGTGGTGCTCACTGGTGAGGGCTCGAATCCAGGCATGGAGGCGCCGACCCGTACGATGTGCCCTCAGTTGTTCGTGAGGACATCTCACGGCGTCCGGTTCCAAGATATTGAGTTCCAGCGACGGGCGGAAGCAAATGTGGCGGCGCTCAAGAAGTTGGCTATCGGAGCCAACGTCTCACCCACGAACGCCACCATCGCGCGCAAGACCCTCCGATATCGACAAATGGTGAGGCTGGCATGAGCGCCTTGTCGACTGTGGCACAAAGTAGTAATTCTCAGTCGGCACATTTGTTGCCAGCACGACCTAGTTTATTTTCGTTTTCGCCTTGACGATGGTTCATATTCATGCAATGCAACGAGTGAGTGTGCTGTTCTTGTCGGGTTAGTTTGGTATCCCACCTGCCCACCATCGCTCATACAATACTAACCTGCACGCGGCTAAATATATCGTGCAGCATTAGACCAGTCAGGCCGGCTGAGGTCATTGAGATTCCGAGCTGATAGGCTCAAACACACACGGCGCACCACCTTATCAGCAACGTTGACGCTCGCGCCCTGCTTGATATCGACTTGGACGCATCGTTGTATCCGACCATGTCGTTCCAGCTCGTGCCTACCCGCCAACTGCCGTCGGTCGACCTCTCTAAGACGGTGCTCTCGTGTGTGGTCTCTGTCGAGACCAATGAGCTCATAACCCAGTGGATCCGTCAGCACATCTCCAGACTGGCATGGTGCAACCGGATCGGCATCGTCGGCATCATCGTTGGCTTCTTCTCATCACGAGCGGTGGGCGAGCCACTGATGGTCGCGTGTACCGCTGCGTGCATGCTCGGCATGGTACCGACTGTCGTGTTGCTCAACGTGCCGCTGCTGCTCCTGCTGGTGCGGCAGTACGACTTCTGGGTCTTCTCGCTGTTCAACGCGACCAACTGGGTGGTTTGTGCGATTCTTTTCAGTGACCTGCGCGCCTTTGCGTGCTTTGTGTGCTGGTTCAACACGATGCTCGTCATCTGCATCGACGCCAACACGCGGACGCTCACGACGTTTGTGCGCGGCGCGACGCTGTGGTTCCCCGGCGTTGTGGTCATTGCCGTTGCCTGTGTGTTCCGCTTCATCGACATTGACGATCGCCACTACAAGCCATTGCCGCTCGCACATCTGGAAAACGGAGACGGTCACCACCTTAGCGTCGCACTCGTCAACCTGTTCGCCAATGTGTCGATCACGATCAGCATCTACGTCGGTCTCCGCTGTTATTTCAAGCGTGAGGTGCTCTCGTCACGGTTCCGCCATCGACGGATGATCCCCAGCAGCATTTTCCGCGTCACGCTCGCTCTAGAGGCGGCCAGCACAACGCTAAAGCCCGAACAACCGTCGGCGATATCTCGGATGCGAACAACGTCGATTGTAACAGTTCGAAGACTGACAACACCGATGCCCTCGACCCGCCGCCAGCCGTTAAGGCACTTCTCGTCTTCGATGTGGCGGTCCGTCCAAGTGTTTGCAGAGTACGCCGACCCGGTGTGGAGTCAACAGTCCGCTGGAGCACTCTCTTCGTTATCGAAAGCCTCGGTATCGTGTCTATCAGCCAGCGACATCCAGCAGATGAAGCTCATTCGCCCTCGTGTCACAAGTTTTTCGTCCAGCAACACGGTTATCCGCGGTCTCGACAGCCCAGGTTCAGGTGCAATGAGGGTATCAGTGGCTTTAAGCGGGTTCGCCAGTCTGCTGCTGTCCATGTACGGATTGACGTCGCAGACTCGTGCTGAAGTCGCCTCGAAGGCTGGCTTGGTGCTCTCCATCGCGTTCAGCTCCGTTCTGATTGCTCATTGCAACCGGCGAATGTTTTGGTCTCTTGCCAGGAACTTTGATGCCCTCTACATCTCTTTCCAGGCCTGTGCGAGCGCTACAAGCGTCGGCGCATCGTTGCACGAGCGCGATTCTTGGATGCCCTCGATCGCATCATTGCTTCTGTGGCTTCACATGGCACTGTGTCTCGATGCGCTGCTTCCGGATGCACGGCGTCACCTTGGCCTGAAGAAAAGTTACTTTGCGCCAGCGCTGTTTGGTGCAGTCGTACTCAACATACTCCTGATGCACAGTACCGTGACGGGATCGTCCGTCGTCTTGCCAGTGCTCGAGAACCGCGTCGTCTTCTGCCTTGACGATGCCGAGCTCTGTATCTACACTCTCAGCTTCCTACTCATGCGGCTCGTGTCGCTCTTGATCGTTTTACTGCGACTGCTGTGGGCGCTCGCAGTCCAGCAAGACAACGAGCTCATCTTCTTCCGCGGTCGCGTCGAGTTTTGCGCCCCGACACATCGACTGCCGTTCGAAATCGCTGAAACGATCGAGTCAAGCATGCAGATTACAGCCGTCATACTGCCTGAGACACATCAGCAACGCGGGACCGGATATTTCAAGAAGTAGCAGTTAGAGCGAAGAGTTTTTATCAGAAAGCTCGTGACGCGGACCTTGTTTGCTGCTTGATGTGCATTTTAAATGGAGTTGGTGGTGTCGTTGAAGATTTTGTCCCTTTCTAGAGGTTCAGAGGGTGAGGACGACCGCTTTGCTGCCCGGTGTTTTGCGTGCCGGTGTTTGGAAACTCTTTCGGCGCCATGATAGGAAAATTGACCAACTTAGTTGGTCCAGGTGAGGGATCGACGATTGTGGTTGAGTCGGGATGGCCGCCGATAACAGGCAACGCGTCTGGATCATTGCCGGACGACTGCGCAAAGCTTCCGGTGCGTGGCGATACAAACTCATTATTGCGTTGGTGTCGTGGAGTCAACCCAGCAATCGGAGTGCCTGAATCAGACGCGTCGCCAGTTGTCCTAGAGCTGTTCACCGCGACTTGGTGCTGAGTCTCGTCGGTTAGAGGAGGTTGACTGTTGCACTGATCGATGAATGCATGGTGTACAGCCGTGAAACTGTGCTCGAGTGTTGTTTCGTTCTGTTTCACACGGGTTGGTCACGAACATGCGCGACACAGCAGGTTGTTAGAGGCAAAAATCCACTGATCACCCAGTACTCTCAGCAGCACAAACCTTAGCAAGCACCGCCTGTACGCAAGCGCTCTCCTTGGCCAACTTCTCGGTTACTGCCCTCTCAACGGACGTCTTAACGGGCTCAGAGAGATCCGCAGCGCGAATCTCTGCCATAAGCTCTTCTCTCTTGCTGTCGATCCCGCTCGCGATCTCGTGCCAACTCAACACTCCGTCTGTATCGCGATCAAGTCTCTTCAAGTCGGTCAAGCTGAAGCTGGAAAGCGCAGACCGAGCCAATAACTCGGCCGCCAGCGACGGCAAAGTCGGCAGCAGGGCCGGAACTGCAGTGCTGTCGCCAGCCTGGACGCTTGCTGCGCCTGTGCTTGTGGTCATGGCCGTCGTAGCGGCGCCCGTGCTGCTGAGGATGTCGCTCAGCACGCCAAATTGCGCATCGTCCCACTTCCCAAACGTGCACACGGCGGCACCGACCACGAACAGCAGCGAGAACGACCCGCCGACCAGGAAACGCCGGCGTCGGAGCTGCTGTGAGCGCATCATGGCGGCGCGAGCGCCACGCATGGGCACGACGATCCTCCGTGCGGCTTCCAGCTCCTCGTCCGGATCGTCCCGCGACCCGTAGCTGTAGACGCCGCCACCAATCGGCTTCATCATCGTGCTCGGCTTCTCGCTTGTTCTTGTGTTGTGCATGTGGAGTCACAGACAGGAGAGGGCTAAGCGTCGCGCTCCCTGGAATTCGTCAACGGCAATTCTCCGACTGCTGGTGATCTTCTCCGACTCTTGTATCGACGGTCGCCAAAGCCTTAGCGGGTAACTGTCCACGCTAAATGTGGCGAGCGTCGATGATCCACAACGTGCGCTGACCGCCAGCCACTTCCTTCCAATCGTCGCTAGCCACATCAAGCACAAGTGATCGTCATGAACCATACGCAGCAGATCGCACTCATTCACGTATATGATGGAGACTTGCGCGATGGATCCACCGCGGGAATGGAGAGACGACAGCCTAAAGAAGTGTGCGAAGAGATCAAAAACAAGTATAAAGGGAGCTCCTCAGTGTCACGGACTCCGCGCCATGCTACTTGCGAATGCTTCCCGCCGATCAATCGCCGGGCTTCTAAAACGTGAGCTCGCCCGAGATGACTTGGGCGCGGCCGATGACGTAGACCTTGGCGCCGAGCTCCGTGAGCTGCTCGTGCGGCAGGATGTTGCGGCCGTCGAAGAAGAAGGCGGGCTTGGTCATCGACTCGTGGATGCGCTTGTAGTCGTACGTCTTGAACTCGTCCCACTCCGTCATAGCGGCGATGGCATGCGCGTCCTTGGCGGCCTCGTACGGGTCCTTGTAGAGCGTGAGCAGCTGGTGCAGCTGCGGGTGCGTCTTGACGCTCACGCCCTGGTACTCGAGCTCGTGCAGCAGGTCATCCTCCTTGACCTTGGGGTCGTAGATGGCCACGCGTGCCCGCTCCTCGAGCAGGTACTTGACGATCGTGGCCGCGGGCGTCTCGCGCACATCGCCCGTGTCCTTCTTGAACGCTGCGCCGAAGATGCAGATCTTCTTGTTGGTCACAGTGTTGAACATGCGACGGATCATGGTCGTCGCGAAGCGCGTCTTCTGGTACTCGTTCATGGTCACCACGCCGCGCCAGTACTCGGCCACCTCGGGCAGGTGGAAGCTCTCGGCCAGGTACACCAGATTCAGGATGTCCTTCTGGAAGCATGAGCCGCCGAAGCCGACCGAGCAGTTGAGGAACTTGGAGCCGATGCGGTCGTCCGCGCCCACAGCGCGCGCCACCTCGTGCACGTTGGCGCCCGTGGCCTCGCAGACGGCCGAGATCGAGTTAATGCTCGAGATGCGCTGCGCCAGGAAGGCGTTGGCCACGAGCTTGGACAGCTCCGAGGACCAGACGTTGGTCGTGATGATGCGCTCGCGTGGCACCCAGTGCTCGTACACGCTGACGAGCTTGTCGACAGCGGCGTGACCGGCGGGCGTCTCGGCGCCGCCGATGAGGATGCGGCTGGGCTTTTGCAGATCCTCGATAGCGGTGCCCTCGGCCAGGAACTCGGGGTTGGACAGCACCTCGAACTGCAGACCCTTGGAATTGGCGCGCAGCACGGCCTTGATGGACTCGGAGGTGCGCACGGGCACGGTGGACTTCTCGACCACGATCTTGTTGGCGTTGGCCACCTCGGCGATCTTGCGCGCGCAGGCCTCACAGTTCTTGGTGTCAGCGGCGCTGCCGGCACCGATGCCGCTCTGCTTGGTGGGCGTGTTGACGCACACGAAGATGATGTCGGCCTCGTTGATGTACTTGTCCAGGTCGGTCGAGAAGAAGAGGTTCTTGCCGCGGCGCGCATCCACGAGCTCCTTGAGCCCCGGCTCGTAGATGGGGATCTCGTCCGGGTCGTTCCACTTGGCGATCTGCGCCTCCGAGATGTCCACCACCACCACCTTGATGTCGTGGCAATAGTTGGCGATCACTGCCATCGTCGGGCCGCCCACGTAGCCTGCGCCCATGCAGCAGATGGTCATCTTGAACTCGCTCATGGTGCCGTCGACTGTGTTGCGCTTAATGGGAGCGTCTTGGAGCGTGGAGGAGGTTTTCTGGGGCTTTGCTGGGGCTTCTTGGGGTTTCGGCCGGCGTCAGCGCTTCCGAGTGGCGAGTTGAGTTGTGAGCCCTAGAGACCAAAAGGTCCGCTTTGCGCCTTCCCTATCTTGCTACCCGCACGTCTCGAGTAACCGTCATAAAATTTCCAAGTGTACCCGGAGGTTTTACTATCCGCGCGTCACACTTCGACTCGCCTGTTCAAAAGCGCAGGAGTATTGGTACAGCATGTCGCCCCCCCTCCAGTTCCACAGCTATCCCGTCCCCAAAACTACAATTGGAACACTGTACCATTTGACTCGATCGTATATCAGAGGTTTTGTACCGTGTGCTTACGAATCTGATGCGCAAGCAAAGGCTGTAACACCTCTATTATTTTAAATTTATGCCATAATCGATTCAAGTTGTTGACACGGCATTTATTTATAGAGGTAGTTAGTCAGACGACAAGATGCGCTTCATCACTCTCATTCAAGCCGCTTTTGGTCGCAAGATACCATTCGTTCCCGCCATAAACCACGGACATTACGGATATCATGGGCGACGCTGCGAGCTCCACAGCCAACGAGGAGGCGCTGCTGCGCGTCCAGGGTGCGGCCACCTACGGCGCGGTCGCTTCGCGCGCGTCTCCCGTCCGCATAGGCGGCGTCGGGCCGGCCATCGCGCCGGAACCGGCCGCGCAGCGCAACCCGTTCGTGTACGACTCGCGCGTCACCGCGTACGAGAAGTGCAAGGTCGCGGCCATGTGCGTGCTGGCCGTGCCGCTACTGCGCGTGTTGCTGCTCGCGATCATCGTGCTGCTCGCTGTGGTCGTCTGCAACCTCGCGCTGCTAGGGTACTCGCCCAAGGGGAACGCGGTCATCCCGCTCTGGCGCCGGTGGTTCGCCGGCTTCGTCACGCCGCTGCTGGCCCGCGCCGCACTCTTCATCCTCGGGTACTACTGGGTCCCGGTCAGCTACCCGGGGTCTAAGGGCGGCAAACCCTCGGCGCGGGGCCAGCGCATCATCGTGAGCAACCACATCACGTTCGTCGACGGTGTCTTCCTGTACTACCTGCTCCGCCCGAGCATCGCCATGAAGGCCGAAGTCGCGCGCATCCCGCTCGTGGGCAAGGTGATCCAAATGACGCAGCCCATTCTCATCGACCGGTCGACGTCGGAAGGCCGGCAGCGCGCCAGGCAGGAAATCAGCGACCGCGTCGCCGAGACGGAGGCGCCGCCGCTGCTCATTTTTCCGGAGGGCACGACGTCCAACCAGAAGTTCCTGACCAAGTTCAAGGTCGGGTCGTTCGCGTCGGGTGCACCGTGCCAGCCTATCGTGCTCCGGTACCCGTTCCGCTACTTTGACGTGAGCTGGCCGCCGACAGTATCGACGACACACCTGATCCTGCGGATGCTCTGCCAAGTCTACAACCGCATGGAAGTGCACGTGCTGCCGCCCTACTTCCCGTCTCAAGCAGAGGAACAGAGCCCGGAGCTGTACGCTGAGAACGTGCGGCGCGCGATGGCGACGGCGCTGGGCGACGTGCACTGCACCAACCACGCGTTCGAGGATGTGGCGATGCTCATGCAAGTGGGCGACTACGCGAACCGCCACGTTGTTCCGCTCACGGATGTCGGTGAGATAGCCACGCTCACATCGCTGCGCGGTGCAGACGTGAACAAGCTCGTCAAGTACTTTAGCCGGCACGATCTGGACAAGGACGGGCTTCTGTCGCTCGAGGAGCTGCAGCATTTGCTCCCAGCTGACGACCCAGCGCTCGTGGAGCAGCTCTTCTTCCTCGTAGACGTCGACGGCAGCGGCCAGATCGACTTCCGCGAGCTGTGCTTGGCGCTCAAGAGCCTCAACCCGAACTTTAGCGACGACGATCTCACGCACTTCGCGTTCCGGCTGTACGACCTGGACGACAACGGCGTGATCGACGGCGCGGAGCTTGAGCGCATGCTGAGCTTCACCCAGAGCTTCTACGGTGTGTCAGCGCCCGATGCGATTGAGAACGCGATCGCTGAGATGACACACGGCGCGGATCATCGCGCCATCTCGTTCGAGCAGTTCAAGCAGCTCATGGAACAAGCGCCGGAGCTGCTCGGGCACACACGCTCGCGTCTCGAGCTCTTGCGTGGCTCCCTGCGCGAGGACTGATCCTGCTTTCAAGAGCGACATTGATGCGTTGGAATCCGACGAGCCTTGTCAACAGGGGGTAATCGATCAATCTCTTGCTATTACGAAGTAATGCGCACCAAATTGGGCAGAAGTGCAATATTCGTATCCACGCATTCGATGTTAGCGCTCACGTCGCCTTCCCGGGCTTGTGTCCGGTGCCGTTTGACCCAGAGGTCGAGCCGCCAGTACGCGGGAGCAGGAACATGCTCAGCACATCGCGGTTGGCGCCGAGGAAATCAAGCGCCTGACTCTCAATGACGCGGCGCGTGGACGGCACCAAGGCGTCGCCACCTCGGCCCACGCGACCCTGAGCAAGCGCCACTGCTCCTCGGAGATCGCCTGTGTCCTTGTAGAAGTTGGTCACGTCGTCCACGAGCTGCCGTACGCCGTCGTCCTTGGCCAGGAACCCGCCGAGCGCGACGCAGAACTCGTGGAACCGGTCGTGGTACAGCGCGCTGGCCCACTTGCCGCGGAAGAAGTTAATCCAGTCGACCACGCGCCCGCTCGAGAAGGACGCGACGGCGCTGTTCAGATACGACTCGTGCATACCCACGACGCACTGGAGGTTACTCAACTCGACGCGGTCGGAGCCCAAGTACTCGAGCCGGCCCACGACTCCGAGGTCGTCGACGTACAGACACGTGTACCGTTCGGACGCGGACGAGTGCGTCGTGCTCGAGTCTTGCTGACTGACGGGGATCTTGGTCGGCAGCGCTTGCAACGCCAGCGTGTTGGTGAGCGACGGAATGCTGATCTGAAGGTACGTTTTCCCGCCAAGGACTGTCGAGGTGCGGACGACAGGCACGATCATCTCTGGTGGGGGCGTCACGCCTGCCTGTTGCCCACTTTTAGGCGACTGCGGCCGTGTCTCCGCCCCGGGTGATAGGCTCTTGCGTTTGACCAGCCCTCCCGGACCCGGCGACTGCTGCTCGTGACTGACGGTCGAGCCGCTTGGCGGTGCGCTGAGGGGGTCAACGAGTCGTAGCAGCGAGTTGGCGAGCAGCGCGCCGCACTCGTGGCTGTTGTAGTGTTCGTGCAGCTTGGCCGAGATGAAACGTCGAGAGAAGCGGCATAGACTGCCGGCGCCGAGGATGTTAGCGTCCGTCGTGCGCATCTCGCCGTTGACGACGAGCCGCCCGTCGAACACGAGTCCACTCTCGTTGATAGCTCGGAAGATGTCGTAGTCCGGGTCGTTCTGCTGACAGCAGAGCAGCAAGCCGCATGACAACACGTCCTTGTCTGTGTCGTGATGCGGCGACGACGTGGGGGAGTGGTGACCGCCGTTGCTGCGATGTCCTGCTGGCTGATGGTGTGGATGACCGTTGTGCTCGTGGTGAGGTTGGTGGGAGCCATGCAAGTGGCCTCCAGTGTGGTGCCCCGAACCCGATGGCGAGTGGTGGGTGCTACTATTACCGCCGCTGTGGGTGTTGCTGTTGTCACGGCTAGCGCCGGAAGCCGCAGCGGCGACGGACACGATGCGAACACCGTCCAGCACGTTGTCCTTGTTCGTTGAGATGGCCGCGATCTTGTAGTGGCTGTGCGTCTTGATACCTCGAGTAGTGAACTCGCGCTCGATCTCGGCGCGGATCGTCGCGTCTTCGAACAAGCTTTCGCGATGCGCCGGCGAGACGTGAACGATGCGCGAGGCCGGTATTCCACGCGCGAGCAGCCCCTGGATCACTTGCATCGCAAAGAGCGAGCTCCCGTAGACGACGATCGGCTTCACATCGCCTCTGTTAGCCTCTTGTTGGAGCAGCTCGTGAAGATGGGCCGCCGTTTTGAGGTCGCCCAGTGGCAGCATCTCGCGCGGAATGGGCGCCGGCGTGTACGTGGCGTCGCCTTCGAAGGTCGGGTGCTTGCCCAGCGCAGTGCTCGTGCCGTCGTGGAGCCCTGTAGTCAGCGCTAAGTAGTCGTAGGGCACGCACGAGCCGTCCATGAGCAGCACCGCTCGCGCCGCGCGGTCGATCCGGACGACACGGCTCGTGATGACTCGGATCTGGGTCTCTAGGCTGAACTGCGCGATCTCGAAGGCCGCGAACGAGCTCTTCCGAGCGAAATCGGCCGACAAGGGCGCCGTCGCCGGCGTTGTCTCGACGTCTCGAGTCGCGATCTGCAGCCCCATTGGCGAGATGAGCGTGATGCTGGTGAATCGCAGGTACGGGATGCTGAGCAGGCGTTGGCAGCACGCAATGGCGGCGTCTGATGCGCCAACGAACACGATGCGTTGGTTAAGACGCAGCTTCGGCTCCGAGAGCATCTTCTTGGTCATCACAAAGAGCGCGAACGTGTCGTAGCTCGCGGCGTGCGCGATCCTCTCGGCGTCCTCAGGGTACGCGGCCACTTGGTCGTTGCTGATCTCGATGCTTCGCCGCGGAGGAGCGAGTACAAATTCCTGGAGCACTGAGCTGACGCTGCTCGTCGAAGTGCTCGTCGGTACTTGCAAGAACAGGCAGGACTTGTGGAACTGGCGCAGGATCTCGTGCAGCACGAACCGCGAGCACGCGCTCAGTGTCGGGTTGAGCAGGAAGGTGCCGAGTATCGCGTGGTCCTTGGACCGGTGGTACGCCAGCTTAACGAAACTCTCGAGGTCGAAGTGGTTCTTGAGCGCGCTCGTGAAGTCGTGGTCGCGCGAGAGGGATACGAACCCTACCGTAATGGCGTTCGCCATCACCATGAAGGCCACGTGGCGCGGGTTATCCTCCAGCTCGACATCTCCTTCTTCGCTGGCCGCGTTGATGTCGTTCTGAACAACAAGCCGCGTGGTTGGGTCGACACCCTGGAGCAATCCGCTCAGAGCGTCCCCATCCGATGCCGTGGTAACTCGACGCACGGACAGGTGAACAGGCTCGAGGATTTGCGTCCCTCGACTCGACAGCGGGCTGAAGAACGAGATGGCGTCACGGTGGAGCAGGTACAGCGCGTGTGTGAAGGTGCTGTCGGCCTTGGGCGGCACCAGTGTGAAAAACTCGAGGAAAGCGGGCTCCGGTGCGGTCGTGGGCAGCGTCATGAGGCAAAACTCGCGGTTCGGGAAGCTCGCGAACGCGTGCACGAGCAGGTCGAAAGCCCACGTGTCCATGTGTGCGTCAAGGCAGAACAGTGTGACCACGAAGCAGTTGTCCTCCGCCTCGAGCCGCTCCAGCTGAGCCATACTCCCACCAGGGCAGCGCTGGAGAATCGCGGCCTCCACGTCCAGCATCTTTCGGTACATCGGCGCGCCGAACTCGTGCGTGATGTGCAGCTTGGGCTGCAGCCCGTCGCACTTGACGATCTCCACTCGCTGGTCGACGAACTCGGCAAAGGCCGCGAGCACGGCGTCACAGTTCTCGTGGTACTTCTCTAGTCGATTGCGGATCGTGTCTTCGTTGTCGTCCGAGCGCTGCACCACCTCCACGCCCGGCGGCGGCGGGTTGAACTCGACGTGGTACGTTCTGCCCGTTGAGAGGTCCACGCGCCGGCCGGAGATGCGCTTGATCACTTCTTGATCCGGGACGTCCAGCACGAGCACGCAGTCCGGTACGACGCCCTTGGCGAGCATGGCTTCTGCCTGCACGCGCGTGCGGGGAAACCCGTCCAGCAGCCACCCGCGTTCTTTGCAATCGGGCAGCTGCAGTCGCTCGAGGATCACGTCGATGATGAGTTCGTCGGGCACCAGCTCGCCGGCGTCCATGTACTTCTTGGCCTCCAGCCCGAGCGCTGCGCCTGCTTGGATGCTGGAGCGCAGCATGTCGCCCGTGGACAGGTGCACGACGTCAAATTGCTCGACCAGCACCTCACACTGCGTGCCCTTGCCTCCTGCGGGCGGGCCCGTGATGATGAGCTTAGGCGGCGGCATGCGCCCCGACCGCACGAGGAAGCGGAACTTCTGCGTGTTCTTGACCTCGTGGGTCTCGTTGCACAGCACCTGCGCGATCGCGAGCTTGTTCTGCATGCCGTTGACGCGCACGACCTTGCAATGCACGCGCCCGAACGCGTTCACGACGGCGTCGCAGTTGTCGTGGAAGGCCACGAGTCGGTGGCGGATGGTGACCTCCGTGTCGTCTTCTCGCTGCACGAGCCGCGCGAGGACCACGTCGTCTTGAGGAGGCGGGTTGAACTCCAAGTGGTACGTCTTGCCCGTCTCGGGGTCCACACGGCGGCCAGAGATGCGCTTGATGACTTCTTCGTCGGGCACGTCGAGCACCACGACCGTGTCCGGCAGGATGCCGAGCTTGGTCATGGCCTGCGCCTGGTTCTCGGTGCGTGGAAACCCGTCGAGCAGCCAGCCGCGCTCCATGCAGTCGGGCTGCTGCAGCCGGTCGAGGACCACGTTCACGATCAGCTCGTCGGGCACCAGTGCGCCGGCGTTCATGAACGACTGCGCCTGCCGCCCGAGCGGTGTGTCGGCGCGGATCGCAGCGCGCAGCATGTCGCCGGTGGAGAGGTGGATGATCCCGAACTCCTGGACCAGCAGCTCGCACTGCGTGCCCTTGCCGCCGGCGGGCGGGCCGCAGATGACGATGCGCGGCGGCGTAAGCAAGCCCGCGCGCAGCGTTCGGAGGTCGCGCTTGGCCAAGTCGTGGAACGGCGCGAGCTCGAAGTTATTCTGCAGTGTGGCCACGTCCAGCTCGTCCGAGAGCGCGAGCAGTCCGGCTGCGCGCACCATCGCGGGGTCCTGAGCTACGAGGCACACGTCGTGCTTGTCCTGCGCCTGGATGAGCTCGGCCAGGAAGTAGGGGCCGAATGTCGCTGCCAGCGCGTCGGACTGCGCGTTCAGGATCGGCGCGAGGTCATCGTGGTCCTCCACGCGGGCGCGTCGGACGTTCACCGGCGGCAGGAAGTCGGCGGCCGCGCACGAGTACGCGACGTACTGGTCGGTGGTCTCCATGATCTTGGCCGAGAACTGAAGCCTCGAGCCGCTCGCGTCCTGCGCGTCACGGCGCAGCTTGACCTTCTCAAAGAACTTGCCCAGGATGGGCTCGCTCTCCATCTCGAACGTCTGTGGGAGCACAAGGATCGCATGTCGACGTGTAGACATCGCCGAGAAGAAAGTGTGCAGCAGCGACTTGAGGATCGGCGCGCGACTGCCGCCGCCGCTCGCCGCCTGACGCTGGGCAAAGTACACGAGGTACAGCCAGCTTGACGCCTATGCCACGCACACCGCTCGTCAGTGTGCTCCATCGGTTCACCCGTCTCAAGAAGAGGAGGCAGCACGTACATCGGGTAGGTCGTACTTGTACTGGAGGTACTCGTGCACTTGGGACGCCCCGGCGTCCGCCAGCTCCCCGGGTGGGCTCGAGTCGAAAGCGGCGAGGCCTAGAATGCGGTCGGGACGGTCGGGGTCGGTGGCGCTGAGCGAGAGGTAGGCCGTCTCAACCACGGTGCCGACGAGCACGCGGCCGAAGAAGCTTTTGCGATCTTCCGCGCTCGGGTAGTCCAGGTCCGCGACCTCTTGCTGGTCGCTGTCCTGGCTGCGGCGCACCGCGTAGCTCGCCTCCATGGTCGACGCCTGCGAGGCTGGCAGCGGTCAGGCGATGGAAACGGCGGCGTTGAGACCAGAGAATGGAGTGCGAACTGGCGAGCGCGGACTGGAAATGGATCGCCGCGGGCGAAGGGTCACAAGAGCAAGGTGTCAAGGGCCGACAACCTCTCGTGGGCACCCAAAACAGCTCTCGGAGGTATCTTTGAGCGATCTTTGGACTGATAGACACGCGAATGGAACGCGGCGGTTGCTGTTTCTCTCCTGAGCAGTTGCCACCTTGGCTCCTGCTTGTCCGGTCACGCAGAGCTCGGGTCTATGCGGCAGTAGACAACAGTGACAACCAAAGAGATGCGCAAGCCCATCGTGGCACCGATCAGACTTGAAGCAGGACCGACTTGCGTGCGTGTCACGCGTTGCTTCGACCACTCGCTTGTCCACGTGACGGCAGCCAGAAGAGCGCTCACTTCAACACACGACCAAGCAGTTGCTATCTCCTCAATCACACCTACGTGCTATGTATTCGAAATGTATATTGATAGTGGGTCCCGAACGACTCTCGTGTCCTTGCTACCCGTTGACTAGACGCTAGTGGCTGTTCCTCGGCGGCGGGGCGTCCTGCACGGTCGACTTCTTGGACTTGGCGGTGAGTGAGTGGCGATTGGGCTTGGTCTTCTTCTCCTTCTTGGCCTTCTTCGTCTTAGCGGCGCCGATCCCGACGAGCCCCAGGCACCGTGCGGTCCAGAGCTGGATCTTGCGCCCGAAACCGATGCCTTTGACGATCACGGGCGTGGCCTTGCGGATGGTGACGTCTCCCGGCAGGTCCTGCAGAGCGTGGCTCATGAACGGCACCTCGTCGCGGTGCAGCGCGTACAGGGCGTACTGCCCGGCGGTGGGAGCCGCCGCCTGCTGCTGCTCGGCGAGCGCGATGCGCGATGTCGTGGCCGAGTTCGGGTCTGCAGTGACCGTGCGGAACCCACTGGTCACAGCGATGCGGGCGCAGCGCTCGGGGAGGCACAGCACCAAGCAGTCCTTGTCTGGGAACAGCTGGAACACTACAAGGCGCGCATCGGTCGTTGATTAGATCGATCTCCCACTGTCATGGTCGCATCATACATACCTTTGGGAATGAAGAGCTGCGCGCGGTTCTCGAACTCGCTGGCGATGCTGAACATGGAGATGGCGACGCAGTTGTTGCGCAGCAGGCAGCGCTCAACCGCGCCCAGGAAGGTCTCGGCGATCTGCTCGATCCGGCGCGTGCCGTCGGCCTCGACGAGCTCACACGCATTGCCCAGCGCGCTCGCAACTTGGTCACAGTTATCGTGGTAGTTGTACAGCCGCGTGCGCACCGTCTCGGCCGTGTCATCACTCCGTGTGATGCAGCGGCTCGCGATCTCTTCAGTCGGCGGCGGGTTGAACGTCAGATGGTACGACGCACCGGTCTCGGGGTCTAGCACGCGGCCGGAGATGCGCTCGACCACGACCTCGTCGGGCACGTCGAGCAGGAGCATGGCGTCTGGGATGATACCTTTGTCAATCATGGCCTCCGCCTGTGCTCGAGTACGCGGGAAGCCGTCCAGCAGCCACCCGCGCTGCTCGCAGTCGGGCTGCGCGAGCCGCTCGAGGATCATTTCGATGATGAGCTCGTCGGGCACCAGCTCACCCGCATCCATGTACGCCTTGGCATCGCGTCCGAGAGGCGCGTCGGCCTGGATACTCGCGCGCAGCATGTCGCCCGTCGACAGGTGCACGACGTTGAACGCTCGCTCGAGCCACTCGCACTGCGTGCCCTTGCCTCCCGCGGGCGGCCCAGCGATCACGAGCTTAGGCGGGTGGCGCAGCTTGAGCGGACGGCGGATGCCACGCACGTGGTAGATCTCGTTGATGATCTTCCTCTCGATGGCATGCACTGCCTGCGCACCGTCGGCGTGGAAGATGGTCGAGCACTTCATGAACGTGTGCAGCACGGCTTCCTCGTGCTCGCGGTACGCGGCCAGCCGCTTCCGCACGAGCGCCTCGTCGTCGCGAGGCATCGCCACCAGTTGGCCCGCGAGCTCTTCGGGCGGCGGGTCGAGCTCCAAGTGGAACGTATGCCCCGAGTCCAGGTCGATGCGTCGGTCGGTGAGGCGCTTGACGACCAGGTCATCTTCTAGGTTGAGCACCACGACGATGTCGGGTGTGACGCCGTGGTTCACAAGCATCCGCGCCTGGGTCTCCGTCCGAGGAAAGCCATCCAGCAGCCACCCGCGTTGGACGCATTCACCAGCACGAAGGCGAGCCAGCACCAAGTCGGCGACAAGGTCGTCCGGCACGAGCTCATCGCTATCGACGTACGGCTGCGCGCGCGCCCCGAGCTCCGTACCCTCGCGAATCTGAGCCTGGAGGATGTCGCTCGCCGAGACGTGCACGACGCCAAACTCCTGCGCGAGAAGAGCGCACTGGGTGCCCTTGCCTGACCCGGTCGGGCCCAAGACAAGGACCTTAAGTGGCTTCGTCGTACCGCCTGGGGCCGTCCCGTGGATGGAGCCGCGCTGGCGGTACATGTCGCCGAAGAGCTTGCCATAGGCGTCCACCTGGGTCACCGGGATCGCGTCTGTGCAGGCGAAGACGCCGCAGAGCGCGCCCTGCTGGGAGTCAGAGACACTCTCGGCCACGAGGCAGACGGCGTGCTCGTTCTGGCTCGCGATGGTCGTCGTGAGCTCCTGTGGGTTGAACCATGCATGGTGGGCGGCGCCGTCCTGCAGCCGCGTCTGCATCATGGCCTTCTCGATCACAGACTGAAGTCGCTCAGCTTCACTGGAGGCTGAGTCGGTAGCTGCCTGACGAACGAACAAAGCAGGCGTGTAATCGGCACGCACGGCGCGGAAGAAGCGGAAGAGCGCGCCCGAAGAGACTGTAATGGTGTCGCACAGCGAGAAGACGTGGTCGAACAGCCCCAGGTCTTCGACAGGTACGCCCACAGGCACAGCGAGCACGACGCCGCCTAGCTCCGGCTTGGCGGCGAACAGCGCGTGCAGGAGGGGCGTCAGCACGCGCGACGAGTCCACGAGCGGACTGTGGCTGAAGGCCGTGAGCAGCAGGCAGCCGCTCGGCCGGCCGAAGAGCAGGCGGTTCCCGAGGTAGTCGACGACCTCCGCCCACAGCGCGAGACTGGCTGGGAGCTTGTCGTCGAAGGCCGCGAAGCCCAGCAACGTCGTAGAGGGTGGCGCACCGCCTTCTTCCGCGTTAGCAGCTTCGTCATGATCGCTTCTGGCATCAGGGCTGGTCGTCTCGGCGCACAGAGTGTAGTAGGACGTCTCGATGAGCGCGCCCGCGTGCGTGAGCCCGAAGAGCTTGCGCTTGGTGGCCGCGTCGGGCAGCGACAGCTCCTCCTCGACCCTCGCCTCATCCGTCTCGACGCACTGGCGCACCGTCACCTCCATGGTCACGTCCATGGTACTAGCGCTTTAATCGAGTGTCCTGGGCTCTGTAGTGAGTCACTTGGTGTGTTTCACCCTCTCTGGCGTCAACAACGATAGCGCCTCCAGCAGCACTACCCTGACGGGGAGGCCTATTTATGTAGTCGGCTATTTCTGCTACTCCCACCCGGCTAATAGCCTCCAGGTTTAGTGTGAGGGTGGAGAAGCGAGTGCGCTTGCTACTTCCAAGTCAAAATGGAATGTGTGAGGGTGTCTACAGACTCGACATCGAAAGCAAGCCGCAGGTCCGCTTCGACCTTCAGCTTCCTGCCGGGAAGTTGAAGAACATTGGACGTCTTTGCTTGCTATGCCGGTGATGCGCATGGTGGCGACAATCTTCGTGTCTGTGTCGCTTTGGGAGGAGCGAAAGTGATGCAAAGAAGTGCTGTTGAAGCCGCGCAGTCTTCCATTTCAGACAGAACAGGCCACACAACACGTCTGTAAACGCGTTTACACACCGGCCCAGCGCCACACACCCACCAGCACCAACGAACCAAAAATAGCAGCCGGCCCGATTCAGATACTAAAGTAGCTGCGTCTCGATGATATGTGTTCACTGTGTTCTACATCGCGGGGTTTCCGCAGTGTGACTGGTTCAGGTAGTCCGACTGAACAGAAGTGGTTGACGCGACTATCCCCACATGATCCGACCTCCGGACGACAGCGAGGCCGCCAGCGCTGGCTATGTCTACGCGCTGGTGCCGACGGTGTCGCTGCCGTCGTTCGACGCGTCCAAGACGTTCCGACGGCAGCTGTTGCTTGCGTCCGTCGACAGGAAGTTCCGCGCCTTCACACGGCGCTACCACGTGCTGATCTCCTTCTGCTACTTCGTCGGGCTCTTCTTTCGCATCGTCGGCTTCCTCTGCCCGCTCAACAACGTCACGTACTGGCTCATCGCCATTTCGTCGGTCCTCCAAACCCAAGGACTTCTGAGCGTCTCGCTCGCGTTTAGCTCCGATGTCGTTCGTCTGCTATTCGGGCTGCTCGACTCGTGTCTGCTGCTCGTCAGCATGACCCTCTGGACGGTCTTCCTCGGGATTTCCTACAACGACATCCGCGTGGTGCTGCTGCCGTGCCTGATCATCGACCTGCAGAACGTCGCGCTGTCAGATGCGTACGTCCACCCCAGCCAGCTCTTTACAGCGTCAGCAGTGTTCGCGATCGTGTTCATCTCGATACTGTACGTTGAGATCACACTCAAGGGCTCGAGAACGTCGTCATTGCTCGGCTGAGCAAGGGGTTTGCGTTCACGTCCATTGACATGATGCAGAGCACGACGCTGACTGTGGGCATACTGGTTCTACGTGTCGCGTTCAACAAGTTCATGGCGGCGCGGTCACACCACGACGCTGTTCAGACCGTCGTTTACTGCTGCAAGGTCATTGAAGCGCTCGGCGCGGCAACTTCTCCGACAGCGAACGCTCGTGTGACATCGACGTTGGTGTCCAGTAATTTCCCAGTCGTCCGCAAGGTCATTCACCAATTGAAGCACATTCCGTTCAACGAGCGCTTTGACGCGAGGAACACCGTCGTCCCCTACATGTTGTGGTCTCTCGATCGACTTTCGCCGGCGAGGCTGGCCGTCTTGTACGCCACTGGTTGCTCCGGCTTCCTGTTCACCATCATCGCTAACGTGAGTTCCAACCCGAAGACCACAGACAAAATCGGCATCATGAGGCTAGCGGCGACACTTGCGTTCACCTCCGCGTCTGCCGAGCACTACCAGCGGCGGCTGCTTCGGCAGCTGTGCCGGTCGTTCGACTGCTTGTTCGTGCTGTTCTAGATCATCACCGCGTTCGACTGTATCGCGCACCTCCAGTATTGGGATCGGAGAGCAGTCACTACGATATCGAGCAATTTTCTTTGGTTGCTCTGGATGCTCGGTATGGACGCGCTGACGCCTGCGGCACGACACAAGCTCGGCCTGCGACTGTGGTTTACTGCCCCGGTACTAGTCTGGAACATATCCATGAGCATGCAGGGAATGGTCAGCTTGTCTATCAGGCGCGAAGTCGATATCCTGGACCGCGTCATATTCAAGGACCCCGCCATGGGGCACGACGTTTGCATCTACACCACAAGCTTCCTGCTCAACCGAATGGTACTCGTGATCGTGTGGTGCGTCCGCCTGACGTGGCGCTTCTGCACGCGCCGATACGGAGACGAATGCATCATCTTGGCCGGGAACGTCGAATTTAGCGGCAGGCTGCGTGGGTGGTCGACCGCGCCCAAGTTCGGCGCCATAATCCCCACAGCACCGACCGACCGACCAGCTAGCGCGCCGTGAGGTTCGTTGGTGATGTCTAGCAGTCGTAGGAACGCGTCAGGAGTCATGAGATCAAGCGTGACGAGTGGCCAAAGATACTCCTTCTCTGGTGGACCACAAGTTGAAGTTGAAAGTACTGTTCTCCGCAATTGTGTTCGCATTTTGAATTGTATTGGATATTTAAGAGCTACAATTCAAATTTGAGTTGAGGTGATAGTGGCTGGAACTGAGCTGCCCACACTACAACAAGCGCAATGGGGCGGAAGACCAAGGCGGCGGCCATGGAGGCTAGCGAGCAGGCGCCGGCTGCTAATGCGGCCCCTGCGGCGCCTACCACGATTTCCTCGGCGCTCTGGAAGCGCTACCTGGCTCCGTACTACATCTGCAACACGGTGGCGCTGCTCGCGTACCTGCCGATCCGCTACAAGTTCTCGAGCGAGGAGCTGCAGGACCGCAATAACTACCTGGGCATCCCGCTGGTGCGAAAGCTAGAGGCGGCAACAGTTCGATTGGGAAGGGCGGATCTGTGGTGCTGATGCGCGTATTATGTGGACGTTGACGTGGAGCGCAGGAGCACGAAATCTTCCTGCTGGCGGCGCTCTCGTGGGTGATCAACTACCGCAAGAAGGCCACGAGCGACGGCGTGGTCGCGATGTTCTTCATGTACGGCAAGGTCGGCGTGCTCGCGGCGCTCTACTACCTGGACATGACGCTCTTTGGGTGGTACGCCGCCTATTGCGTCGGTGCGTACTGTAGTTCTGTCACTCCCGGGCGAGTATCCTTTGCGTGGTAATGCTTGACACCGCCACCTCTTGCAGTGCTGTTTGCAGGCGTGGGACAGCCCGTGTACAGCGGCCCGTCCAAGATCCGGACGCTGAACCCGGCGCTGGTGGAGCGGCTCATCACTCGCGCCAAGAAGCCGTCGGCCAAGAACTGGCTCGTGTACTTTTACGCCGAGTGGAGCGACTATTGTCTCGAGCACGACGCCATGATCGCCGAGCTGTCGCTCACGTACTCGTCTGAGTCGCTGCAGTTCGGCAAGGTCGACCTGAACCAGTGGACGGACCTCGCGACCGCGTACAACATTGACGTGTCGGCGACGAGCTGGCAGCTGCCGACGCTCATCCTGTTCCAGGACGGCAAGGAGGCTGTGCGGCTCCCCCAGTTCGACACCAAGGACAAGATTATCAAGACTGTGCTGCACCGGGTTCGTCTTACTGTGCTTGCCGTGCTTCTGTGTCGGAATGGACTGCTTACATTGCTTAACACTCGCTTGTATGATACTTCAGCCCGGCATCGTCGCCGTCTTCCGGCTGAACGAGCTGAAGGACGGCAAGGCCGTCGAGTTCAAGGCCAAGTCCGCATAGAAACAGCAGCCACAAGTGCCACAAGTGAGTTCGATGGTAGCGATGGCTTCATGCCGCTGTCAAACACGGTACAGGTCATCTAGGCGAACGATTCCTGTCCAGAAGAATACCAAAACTTGTCAACTGGGACCTAGAGACGTTGGTGGGTGGCGACTGCCGCGACGATGGAGCTGCAGACGTCCTCACGCGATGGTCTGGTACTGGTACTGCCGACGGAGACGCGCACGGTGCAGGTCGCTGCTGTACTGGTAGCGCAGCGCCTCCATCGCAAACAGTCCGATGAGGATGTACCCCGGCATGTACTTGTTATGCTCGAACTGCTGGAGTTCCGCGTCACTAGGGATGGCACCAAACGGTCAGAGGACACGGGAACAATTGATGCGATAGTGGCATTCGTACCTCATCTCGAGCTCGTACTGGTGGTCGCGCAGGAAGCGGTCGATGGACGCGCCCTGTGTGAAGATGGCGACGGCCAGCCCGAGCTCCGCGAGCGCGAGGATCTGAAAGATTTCGGACGCTGCCGTCATGCACCCCGAGAAGCGGCGCAGCAGCAGTCCGCAGCCGCTCATGCTTACCGCGACGACCAGGATGACGCCGATCACCACCAGCGGTGCTGCCACAAGCCACAGAACGAGCATCATAGCCATCAGGACGCATCTGTTGAGAAAGAATCGACAAGTGGAAGCCGCAGACCACGCACCAAAGAGCCACACGGGCGCGTAGTGGTTGAAACCTGGTACGAGTGGAACAAGGTGATGACGGTCCCATGCTCGTCAGCGATGAGCCACTGGGAACTACAGAAGGCGCCAAGAGAGCGGGGACCCACCGAGGAAGAGCCCGTAGGACGCCAGGACGAGCCCGCAGACGAGGTCCACGGCGTTGAACGCGAGCAGCGCGAGGCTCGAGCACGCCTCCATGCACCACACCATTGCTCTTGACTGTAGAATGCTGATGCACACCTCCCGCTGTGACCAGCTTTACAAATTCAGCGAGTCCTGACAATAGAATCTAAACCCAGCATTGTTCCATTTGCAGCCCAATATTATGCACTTACACATTAAATAAATTTACACAGGTTATTATGACATATGACAATCAATAAATTTTATTAAATTAAAGTAAAATAGCAAATAAGGAGGTTGCGCCCTTGAAGAGCTCAACCCGCACAACCCGAAAGAACGCGAGACGCGTTGGTGCTTCCTGCGTGACTTGCGGATATCGCTGGGCTTCCGGGGCGCGGCCATGGGCGACTCGTGCGCGGAGCTGTGCTCGGGCAGCGTGCTATTCGTGTTCAACGGTGTGGACATCGTCTTCGGCGTCGCGCTGACCGTCTACAGCCTCTACCTCGGTGCGTTTTCCCACCATTTCCTTCCACCATGACCTGATGTATCTATCGCCTGCGGATCCACAGTCTGTCTGGGTGTACAAAGCGTCCTGACGTGTCGTTGATGCGAGCAGGGGTGAACCACTATGCGCCCGAGTGGCTCTTCGGGCCCATCCTGGCAGTGGGCGTGGTGCTCATCCTGACGGGCTTCATGAGCTGGTGCGGCGCCGCGCACCGCAGCTGCTCCGTGTGCCTGTCGCTGTCGTCGTACCTGCTGATCGTGCTGGCGTTGGCCGAGCTAGCGCTAGGCATTGCCATCTTCACTCAGGGCGACACGATCGACAAGTTCCTACGCGACCACCAACAGGAGCTCCACCTCACGTAAGCCCTCATCCTTGTATACTCGAAGACTGATCAAGGAGAGACTCACCTCACTCGGTGGCGTTGGTATGCACGCAGGGACGACCAGCTGCGCAAGTTCGAGAACAACAAGTTCCTTCCCGCGTACACGCTCATCGGACTCTTCTGTATGGAGGTGTTGCGCTTCTGCTTCAGCAGCGGGCTCTCCCGCGTGCGGCAGCACAGCAAGTACCGCTACCGGTCGCTCAACGCGCTGCGCGACCTCGACGACGAGCTCCTCGGCGTCAAGAAGGAGCAGGCGTGTTCATGTCTATCTAGTGCGAACTATCGATGGAAGCGTGCCATTCACACTCGTTGTTAATGGTGTGCAGGAGATCTCGAGCAAGTACGCGGGCCTCAAGGACAAATACAAGAACAAGTACAAGGCACCCGAGGCCACGCCAGTGACCGCGGCCAAGAGCAGCACTCTCTATGTGTAAATCTCCGTTTGGAGCCCATGTTCGTCGACCTACTCACGCAGTAGGAGTGTCAATCTAAACCCGCACGTTGAGCTGCTGTGCGATCAACTGGATGCCGCAGTGCACGTCTTCGTTCCTCCGTGAGCAATCGACAGAAATGGCCGCGACCTGTTGGTTGAGACTCTCGAGTTTCTCCTGCGTGTCCGTGTACGTGTTGCGCACCTCGTTGGCCAGTGAGCGGATCTCCCGCGAGCAAATGGTCATGCCCTGGTTCACCGCTTCTCGAATCCGGGAATGGTTCTTCAGTGTCGCGTCGATCGCCGCTTTCGTCTGCTGCTCATGGCAGGAGAAGTTGTCACAGAGCGTGTCTATCCGCTGCGTGAGCTGCATCTTGTCCATCTTGGCCTGTCGGTCCACGAGCTCCTGCAGATCATTGAGCTTCCCCTTCCAGTGCGAGTGCTGCTTGGTCACCAACGCCTTCATGACTGTCTGCGCCTTGGAGAGCACCTGCACGTCAGTCGCGAACGCCGCAGTGGATCGGCCTGTCTCCTCCTTGTACGCGAACAATTCCGCCTGCACTTGACTGATCTCCTCTTTGAGTCGCTGGAGCGCATCGACCGCTTCGTCCTGAGAGCTCTGGAGCGTCTGGAGCAACTGAGCTGCTTCACGCTCGCGTGTCAGCATGTCATCTGCGCAGTGGCGCACGCGAGCGAGGTCCGACTGTGTCTCGTACAGCGAGACGGCAAACTTGGAGAAGCCGTCGCTTGTTTCGGAAAAGCGCCGCTCGATTACGTCCTGAAGCTTGCGCTGCTTGCCGTCGACGCGGGCGTACTGCGACTGAAGCACTTGCACGGCGCTCTCGACCTTGGCGACCTGATCGCGCAGCTCACCGGCAGTCTGAGACATCTGCTTGTGTAGATCCTCTGCAAATGACATCCTTGGTAAACGATACTTGTATACCACAGGAGAAGGTTCAAATGAGTGCGAATACGCACCGATCTCGCACGTGAAGGCATCCGAAAGCGCCATGAACGCCTGGTGAAGCACTCTCACCTGCGTATCAGGCTCGACGTTAGACGCGATATGCTCGTTGGTAACTGATTAAACAAATGTGCTTTACCTTGTCATTCAGTTCGCGCAGCAGCTCGTCCTTCTGCGCAGCTTCTCGACCTTGGTCCTGTGCGGTTGGTTACCCAGGAGCCTGTGAGCAGCGCTCAGAGGGTTTCAAGCACGTTCGACTCGCACATACCTTGAGGTCCTTCTTGAGCACTTCCAAGTCGAGCGCCAATCCATTCTACGACGCAGAAGCTGCGTCAGTTCTCCTTCAATCTTCCACTCGCTCCAAGCACAGCAACGCACAGTCTTCTTGGTCAGCGTGACAGACGACAGCGACTTGTCGGTTGTCGCCGCCAATGGCTTGGACGACACCGTCGCTCGACGCATCCTTCTCACGAGAGAAGCCTGACCTTTGAATCGAATCCTGTCGATCTCAACCGGTCAAAGCACACCGATAAAGGGTGATGGTCTCTCGTGTTCGCTGTCAGCAGCTCGTTCGTCGCTCACAGACAGCACCGCAGCCGTTCCAACCGGACGGCCGATGCGACCACCACGCGCCTATTTTAAAACTCGGATCTGGTGCCGCGGCACGCAGAGAACGCTTCCAACGCTCTAACTGGTGCACAAAGAGAAGAGATGACGACTGCCAGCGGTGGAGCGGCCGGCAGGCGTCCCCGCTCGCGCGCGGCGAGCACATGCGCTCCCCCCATGTTGAAGTGGAACGTATCAATGTGAGTGATACCTAAGCAGTACCAAAACTATGAGACGCATAAAGTGCGCGCCATAATTTTACAAACAAAATGTAATTGACTTTAGCTCTCTAAAAAATAGCGATGAAACTCTGCACTTTAGCCCACATGAAAGTACACATTGCGACGGTTCGAACCATACTATTTTCACTGAAATCCGCCAACACAGTCAAAAATAACAACCAAAAATCTGAAAATT
>JAASGW010000408.1:0-27402 GCA_023334395.1 Phytopythium sindhum | reverse complement strand
TGGAGGTGATGAAGGCGGTGCGGCCCGGCAAGATGGAGTTCCACGCCGAGAGCCTCTTCCTGCACTACTGCTACAGCAACGGTGGCGCGCGCTTCCAGGCCTACACATGCATCTGCGGTAGCGGTCACAACGCGTCGGCGCAGCATTACGGCCACGCGGGCGCTCCGAACGACAAGGTGCTGGAGGACGGCGACATCTTCCTGAACGACATGGGTGGCGAGCTGCATGGCTACTGCGCCGACATCACGTGTACCATCCCGGTGAACGGCATCTTCTCGGCCGACCAGCGTATGATCTACGAGGGTGTGCTCAAGGCGCATGACGCCGTCCTAGACGCGATGCGGCCGGGCGTGAGCTGGGTCGACATGCACATGCTGTCGCACCACGTCATGACGCAGCACTTGCTGGAGCACGGGCTGTTCCAGAACGGCACCGTCGACGAGCTGCTGGAGCACGAGATTTCGGCGTTCTTCTCTCCGTGCGGCCTTGGGCACTACGTCGGCCTGGACGTTCACGACGTGGGAGGCATCCCGCCGGGGAAAGAGCGCATCAAGCGACGCATCCTGCAGAAGCTCCGCTGTGTCCGGACGCTCGAGGAGAACATGGTGCTGACAGTGGAACCCGGCTGGTACTTCATCAACGCACAGCTGCAGGAGCTGATGGCCGACCCCGCGCGTGTCAAGTACGTGAACCAGCAGGTCCTGGCGCGCTTCATCGGGTCGGGAGGCGTCCGCATCGAGTCAGATGTGGTGGTGACGGCCGACGGCACGGAGAACATGACCAAGGTGCCGCGTACAATCCAGGAGATCGAGGCGGTCATGCGAACCAAGCACTGGGAGCCGCTGTAGTGAGCGATGACCACAAGAAACCCCACCGGTTGAGCATCAAAGACGATGGTAACGTTGTCAAGACAGACGCACTCGTGAACTGATCAGCAGCGACCGACAAATAGATAATTCTGCGACGCAGCCTCGGGCGACCGCAGTGTCTAAAACTGAAAGCCAAAGCCGAACGAGCTTGCCGAACTGCTTGCCGAACTGCTTGCCGCACTGCCCTCCTCGCTACCGCTCGCTGTCTCGGCCGCCTCGCCGTGCAGCAGCTGCTCCCACTTGGATTTGCGGTGCTTCCTCTCGTACTCCTCCTGCAGCTCCCGCTCGATCTTCGCCTTCATCTCAGGCTGCGCGACCTCCAGGACGTCCCGGAAGCGCTCGCGGAGCTTGGACCGCTCGTCCATGGGCAGCCCCGACACCTGGTCGGGCTTGTCCTGCAGGAAGCGCAGCACGCTCTTGAGGTTGCCGGCGCTGACGAAGTTCTGCGTGATGGCGATGGACTCCTCCACGTTGAGCACCAGGTGCCACCAGCCGTGCGGCACGAACATGGTCTCGCCCTGGCGGCAGACGCCCTCCAGCGGCTTGAGGTGCGCCGGCAGCTTACGCACCTGGGAATAGAAGGTCACGAACCACTCCATGAGCGACACGGGCGTCGACACGTCGCCTCCGTCCTCGCTTGGGTGCACGCCGGGCGGCACCACCTCGGGCGGGAACATGATCCACTTCTTAGCGCCGCGCAGCACCGCGTTCCAGGCGTTGGTGGCGTTCGGGTCCACGTGGAAGGACGAGCCCGACTTCTTGGGGCCGATGATGAGCCACCGGTAGTCCGGCCGGCGCTCCGGACCCAGCAGCGAGAAGAAGTCCTCCTGAAAGTACTCGGGTACGGCGTAATCCTTGCCCAGCTGCGGCACCTTGGCCACGAACTGCTTGTCGAAGATGAACAGCGGCTGGTCGTCTACCAGCGTGCGCGAGTACTGCAGGTATTTGTCCATTGGCAACTCAAAGCCGCCGGCGATGAACGTCTGGCCCTCGCTCACCTCCACGAGGTACTCGTCTGTCCACTTCTGCAGCGCCGGCCAGCTCTCGACGGCGTCCGTGATGATGACGGGCTTGTTGGGGCCCTCGTACTCCCGCTTGAAGTCCTGGAGCGTCAGGTTCTTGGCGCTGCGTCGCTCGATGTTCTCCACCGCCAGCCACGCGTCCTCGATGGGCGCGGCGGCGCAATAGAACGACTGGAAGAGCAGGTCCGAGTAGAAGCCGCGCACCTTGACGGGCTCGTCCGCGTCCGAAGCGCACCTCCAAGCCGGGAACTTGGTCGCGATGTACGACTGCCGCCACGTCTTGCGTGCCTCAAAGGCACCCTCCATCTCCTCCAGCACCAGCACGCGCCACAGCTCGTCGTGGTAGCCGACCACGTAGCCGGCTTTGCTGCACTGACTCAGGCGCGCCAGGTCCGCTGCGGTCAGAAAGTTGAGCAGCGTGAGCAGCTGGAAGTCCTGCAGGCAGGCCAGCGCGCCCAGGCCGGAGCCGCGGCACTCGGTCACCCCGCGTGACGTGTCCTCGTAGTAGTTGCCGATGGGCTTGACGCCCAGCGGGTGCTCCAGCCGCGCACGCGAGGAGGAGGAGCCGTCCGCGATCTTGACCTTCTTGACCATCCGACTGGCATCCTCGCTGCTGCTGCGGGCGTCGCTGCCCGCGTCTACGGAAAGACCCATGACCGCTTCTACGTCTTGGGGCTGTAGAGGGCGGGAGATACCGTGAATGGGCCTGGAAGCAGCGCCGCCGCCAGTCACGCGCGCGCCCGGTGCCATAGACGCCGCAGGCGATTCCTCCGATGCCGACCCACGAGTTATTACAGGCGCAGGCATTCCCTTCGAGCGACCTTCGAGCGACAATACAGTGCCAATCAATTACAAATATATGACAATAAAGTTAAGTAAAAAGCAAATAGCTACCTAAAACGTCAAATTAATTATAAAAAGCTTGTATGTATGCAGGTGGAAGTGGCAGTGACAGACTGCTGCTGACTCCGCGGCACCGCTCGCTCCCGCGCGACGCCAAGGGCCGCCTGATGCCTCGACCGGCGCTTACGATGGCCAAGACGGAGCACAGTACATCACCTGCTATTGTCACGGCGCGGAAGGTGTCCGAATGGGCGCGAAGCGTGCACGAGGAGGGCTTCGCGGCGCTCGACACGGCCGACTACTGCGCCAATGCGGAAGTGGTGGAGGCGGTCCGCGCGCAGGTGCTGCGGCGCTACGAGAGCTTCCTGGCGCAGGCGGGGGCTAAGAAGATCGACCTCTCGCGCGTTGAGAACGCCGAACGCCTGGCGGGCTTCTACGTGCGCGAGGGCGGGCGCGTCGATATGCAGCTGTGGACCTCGGCGGTGCAGACGCTCGCGCTCGACTTCCCCGTCGCGCCCGTGGACGTCGCGCCACTGCTTGAGCTCGCGCACAAATGGCAGCCCGTCCTCGTCGAGTTGTTTGCCGCCCACGAGGACGCTAAGGCCGAGGTGAAGAGCGAGCCGTCGGCTGATGGCTACAACTCAGCGGTCAAGGCGGAAACAAAAGCGGACGGCAAGACGCAAGCCGACGGCGCCAGCTTCGCGCTCGAGTACATCGGTTGTGTGCTGTCACGCCCTGGGGACGGCGACCAGAACTGGCACCTGGACGGCGTGCACCGGAACCTCTCGCGCCACGAACCAGGTAAGACGGAGCCATTCATCACAGTCTACTGACCGAGCATTGGGACCTAACAGCGCTGATGCCCCGACAGCGGACCGCGTGAACGTGTTCGTGCCGCTCGTGGCGATCGACGAGGAGACCGGTGGCACGGAGATGAAGAGCAAGTCACACTTCCGCAACCAGGGCAGGGGCAGGGGCGGCGGTAGCGCGCGCTTCGAGGCGTACGAGCACTTAGAGAGCGTCACCCACTCGGTCGCGGCGGGCACGCCGATCGTCATGGACTACCGCGTGTGGCACCGCGGTCTGGCCAACACGAGCGCCGACACCATCCGCCCGCTGCTGTATTTCAAATACGCTCTGAGGCGAGCGCCCGCGATCAACAAGCGAGCATCAGCAGACGAGAGCGGCGTAGCCAACGGCGGCAAGAAGCGCAAGCGCATCCTGCCAGTGCCAGTGTAGCATCCGTCAGTATAGAAACCACTTCGACAGTCTATTGCGTCACGACCCGCTTCTACTCCTCGGCCTGCGCGAGCGCCGCCATCTTGTCAAAGTGTTTGCGTTGCTCGTCGCTCAGCGCCGCCTGCGCGCGGATGCGGTCCACTCGCCCGCTCGCGACGCCTCCGAGGCTTAAGAACGGAGCATCAGTAGTTGCTGGCGCGGCTTCCAACGCGCAGCGCAGCAAGTGACGCCACACACGCGGGTGGGCATTCGCTGGCGCTGACAGCAGCTCGTGCACCATTTGCTGGCGGGCGTCGCTCAAAGCCGAGGCGCCAGCGAACAGGTAGACCGCGAGGTGGTGGATGGCGAGTGCGTACGCGAACGGCCCGCGCTCTGGAGAGACGTGAGCTTGGCAGACGGCCGACTTCATCAGTTGCTGCAGCTGTTCGTCACTGTGCTTTGCTCCGAGCGCACAACGGTAGAACACAGCCGCGCCCTTGTCGCTCCCGCAGTTAAACGGGGAGAGCGCGTGCAGAAGACGCGAGTCGTACAGCTCCTTCCAGATCCACTTGCGGATGACGAGCGGGAAGTCAGCGCTGATGAACAGCGTCACGCTGCGCGCAAAGTGCGCGTTCGCGTAGGAAGTGGATGCAAACTCCGTCACGAGCTTCTCGACGAATGTCATGACGAGCTGCTCATCCGACGTGAACGTCGCGGCCGCTGCACTGCCAGCGGGAGACGACGCTGCGTCGTCGGCGCCTTCCAAGTGTTGTTGTCGTTTCAGGTTGCGCACCATACCGTCATATAGACGCCGCGACTGGTTTGATCGATCCGTCACCACTGGAGCGACAAACGCCGCGAGTAGTCGATCGAGTGCGGCGTCGACGTGCTCGTCGAACAAGACGTCGCTGCCGGCAAAGAACACGTGAAGCAAGTGGAAGAGTTTGTCTTCGTCGTTCAGAGCGGACGTCGCTGATGGCGTAGCACGCGGATGATTCCATTGAGTCTCAAACTGGTACAGGAACCGGCACGCCGCGCTCACGATCAGTTTCATCTCGTCACTCTGTGCCCGCGACGGCGTCGGATCAGCGCTGGTCTTCATAGAGTCGCCGCCTCTGTTGGCGTACTCCATTCGCGAGAACGGACAGTACATCCAATTGCTTGGGAGCGGCAGGTTGTTGCTCACATACTCTTGCTCGTGCTGTGGCATGCGCAGGTTACACGACGTCTTATCACGCGGCAACAGCGCAGATGGGCCTCTGTCCACGGTCAAGTAGGCAGCGAAGTGACGCGCTGAGTGCTCCTCCTGGTCGCGTGTCGAATTGACAAGCGCTAAGTAAATGGGCACGAGCACGTTGCTCAGTGACGTCGCATCCGCTTCGTCACGGAACAGCCCGAGCACTCGCAAAACCCCGTGATGAAAAAGCAGCTTGGAGAACAACTGCGAGATCCAGAACTCCAGCCCACCGCTCAGCCTCTCCACCAGCATCAGTCCCTGCGCGTACAGCTCAGCCATGAAGGTCGTATCCACAACGATGCGGCTGCCGTCTGCACTCTCAACACGAGTCGCCATGTCCGCAGCTGTCACGACGAGCGCGCTCGCTTGAATGGTAGCAACCGGATTAGAAATCTTCGCTGCCGTTGCAGCAGCTGATAAGAGCTTTGTATGGATGCGCTTGAAAAACGAGAGAGAGGCCTCTTCCTCGTCCACGTCATCGCCCAATAGGTCTGCATGGGTCACGTTGCGGTGGAAGACGGCGAAGGCAAGCAGCAAGTCGCGACCTTCAGGAGATTGTGCCGACGAATCTGTGACGGCCGGCGACTCGACGAGATTTTCGACTGCGTGAGCTGCACGAGCGAACCCGCGCGTCTCCAGGTGGAATTTGGACGCAAGTTTCGACGCTGCAGACAGGAAACGCAGCGCCGTCGACGCGGCAACCACTTGCTCGATCGACAGTACCGTGCTGGCCTCCTTCTTCACATCCACAGCGATCTCAGCGAGTCGGTCAGCAGCCATATTGATGAAGAAGCTCAGCTGGTTGAAGTAATGCTGCGCCTCGTGCACACTTGCGAGTCCGCCGAAGGCTTCCAGCGCCGCGAACAACGCTGGGATCGCTGCAGGGGCCAGACTTCCCGAGGAGGGCGCGCTGTCGTCGCTGCTCTTGGTATTCTGCCCCACGAGATCGACTCCAGCGAAGCCGCTGAGGAGTGGAAACAGGTACGCAAAGCAGTGGAAGTCCAACGCGTAGCCGAGAAGCACACGCCAGATGCGCAGACTCTCGATTTGGATCTGGCCAAAGAGTTCACCTCGCCCCTTTCCGCCGGCCGCTCCCTTCAGCGCAAGGAATCCCTTGGTGCTTTGGATCACGCCGTTGCTCATGAGAACCGATGCAGCTGCTCGCTCACCTTGACACAGACTCCGCACAAGTACGAGAGCTTTGAGCGTCAACCGGAGCGCTCGGTTGTCGGACTCGCCGCTGTCATCTTTCTCGTCCTTCAGAGCCAGCACGTCCTCGTTCTCGATAAACTTCTGCTGCAGTACTTTAATCAACCGCGCGTTGGTCGCGATCTCTCGCGCGCCCTTAGGGGAGTGGCGCACAATCGCCACGAGAATGTCGAGCATTTTCTCCGACGCGTCCTGATCAGGCAGCTGGATGGTGTCAAGGATGAAGCGGAAGCGTGTACCAATGTCCATGTGGAGCAGCGCCTGCACAGGGTCCATCGCCGCCATATCCTCGTCGCTGACGGTCGTGCCGTCCTCGTCAGGTGCGTCGTCAATGTAGATCACCTCGCGCTGCATCCACGAAAAATCACGCTCGTGGCTGCGTCTATCTCCATCGCCGCCAACGTTTTCGTGCAAGTGAATGCGAGGCGGTGGTAGAACCGTGCCGAATGCTAGCTCAAACTGGTGCGACGTCAGCTCAGACTCTGACGCCCAAGACACAGGAACCAGGAACGAATGCAGAGCCGAGACACCAGCACCGAGCGCCGTGTAGTTTTGGTCATCGAGCGAGATCCGAAGTGTCACCGGAAGCTCACGTGGCAGCACCTTCGGGACAACAGTCATCGGATTCTCGCGCTCCTGGATCTGCCGATTCGTCAGGATTTTCGCAATGACCGTGAGCGCCATTGCGCGCTGGCTTGCGACCGACGAGCGCGCCAGATGAAGCAGCTCTGGCATGGTGTAGCCGGGCGCCTCCGGCTCATCGCCGTGGTGGAAGAGCCCAGAGTGAACCGGGACATCGCCGCTCGTTTCACTCGAGATCTCGCGGCCGTCAAAGTCAAAGCGCTCGAGGGTCGCGGGCTCCGTCGCCTGTTTCGCTGCCCTTTTGCTTGTCGCGGAGCTCTGCTGCACCTTGGGCACCGACTGCATCCACTCGTGCTTGGCGCGCTCCTCCGGTGGGAGCAGCTGTGCCGACGCTTGCAGTTGCTCTTCGGTTGCGATCTTGGACAGGTCGATCTCTGGCGCATCAGTTTCAGCGCTGGTGCTCGAGGCTGTTGCTACTGAAACTGTGGGTTTATCCTCATCGGTATCAGGCTCAACAACGGACGCACCCGCCACCACCGGCTTGCCCAACGGACGCGCGGTACTACCGCTAGCATCACGCTTCGCACTTGGTCGTCCCCGGTTCCGCAGCTTCTCCACCAGCGCCGGGTCCAGCGACCGCAGCAACTCCTGCTGCGCCTCGCGGATCTCGTCGGGCGACATCTCGTTCAGTCTGGCAGTGTTGGCGGCGTCGATGTCGTGCCGCTCCTGACCCACCGGGTCGTCGCTCTTTAGGCCCCGAGAATGTCCGGCCGGTTGCGCCTTGGCGGGACGAATGGCCGCGGTCGACTGCTTCTGCCGCTTGCCGAACAGACTCTCGCCGCGTCGCCGCACTGACGGGAAACCCGTGGCCTCTCTCCGCACGGGCGGCGCGACGCGCGCGCCTGACAGGCCCAGCCGCACAACATCCCGCTCCACCACGCGGCCCACGATCGACGCGGCCGTCGGCTCTGCCTGCTTCTCCTCCTCTTTCTCCTCCGCCTTTCCGTCAGGTGATGAAGATGAAGAAGCGACGGCCGGCACGCCGCTGCGCCGCATCACCTTGGCCGCTGGCGCCTTGCTCTGGCGCATGAACTGCTCCTGCTCCTTGAGCAGCAGCGCCAGCTCCTCGTCCAGGTCCACCGACGCCCCCGCGTTCCCTGCCATTTTCGTCGCCCTTTCCCGATCAAATGTGATTGGTATCCGATCCTAGTCAGGAAGTGGCCGTGCTAATTGGCTGGAAGTGCGTTAATATGGGGACATGACCGTTCGTTAATATGGGGGACATCATCCCAGATTACGCAATCTATCGTACACCAAAGTACCGTAAGTAACGTTAGTTTGGACGAACACTTTTGCTTCGAAATGGAATCATGGAAGCCGCCGCTGTCACCTCTGACTGCTGTCGCGGGATGCTCGGAGCTCAACGCTCGATGGGCGGAAGGACGGACAAGCAGACGGACTGAGTGCGTCATAGAAGAGTTTGATGTACAGTGCTGCTCAACGTGCGTCCTGTCCAATGGAATTGACTCGAGTTCTGGAGCAGGAGAGTGGCCCAAGCGGACGCTGGCGCCATCCCACAGCATGCAACACTGCGCCTCCAGCACGTCACGGCACGGCACGAGGCGATGCGATGGGATGGTTGGTGGTTCGTGTCTCGTGGTTGAAGGGGTTAAAATACTGGTATGATACACGCTGCGGCCCTTGCGTTTCACCCAACACACACGCCCAAGGCAAATGCACTCGCGTCAAGAAGAGAAATTCACATGTAAAGGTATCCATCGCGCGTGTCCGCCGCCGCTGCCTCGCGACCCGTGCTGCTGCCCTACGACGCTCCTCGTCCGCCTGCCCGCCCCCTAGTGTACAGTAGCGTGGGCGGTCGCGGCCGTCGCGGCGCCGACGGCCCGGGTTCCCCCAAATCCGAGCCGCGCCCCCCGCCACGCTGTCGGTCTACTGTACACCGTTCGATCCGCTCGCTATCCTGCTGTCCCCGATATGGCAGGGTGGCGGGCTGCCTAGACGCCCAGGAAGTCCATGGCCGACGCGAGCGCTTGCCGCGTGCGCACGGTGGCGGGCTTGACATCCTTGGGGTTGACCATCGGGTCGATCGTCATGTACCCGTTCATCTGCTGCGCACGGCGCGCGGCCGACTCTTGCTGGTCGCGCTCCAGGCTGCGCACGATCTGCGCCTCGTGCTTGCGCTTCTCGCTCTCCTCGCGGCGCACCTGCTTCTCAATGTCGTACTTCTTCTGGTGCATGCGGTACAGCTCCTTCTCGGCGCGGCGCAGGCGCTCCTCGATCATGGCGCGTCGGCGCGTCTCCTCCTCGAAGCGTTTCTCCCATGAGTCGCGTTGCTCCTCTAGCTCCTTCTTCTCCTGCCGCCACCGCTTCTCGTCTTCCGCCTTCTGTGACTCGAGCGCGATGCGCTCCAGCGCCTCCTGCTCCAGCCTGCACATCAATCATGAGTCAGCTTCTACTCTCGCAGGTGATAGGCACCATCATCGCCAGGGCCGCACCTCCGCTCGAGGTCCTCGTTCACGTATTCAAGGTCGTTCTGGCGCCTCGCCTGCGCCTCCACGAAACGCTTGGCGTCCGCCAGCTCGTTCTGCAGCCGCTGCACGAGCTGGCTGTCGTTGCGGTGCTCCCGCTCAAACAGCGGCACACTGTCCATGTCCGTCTGCACCACAGCCACACTGCCGTCAGCCCTCCCTGTCTCCAGTCAGTCCCATAGAACGCCACAGTACGGCACCCACATGCGGTCCGAGCGGATTCCCCCAGTTGCTGGCCGTCGCCGTGCCCAGCATGAGTGCGAATGCGGCGAAGCAGCGAGCGATCTGCGCGCCGGCAGCCGCGACGTCAGCGACTGAGTGAGCACGCGGCAAAATGTAATTAGCCTGGCGGATTTCGAGCTGCGGTGTTATTTTGGGGCACTGAAGGGGGCCAGCACTTGGTGGATGGGCCAAACAACAATTCGCATACAAACCCCCATATAGTTCGTCGAGTTTCCGAAGAACAGTACTGTGCTCGACACCCTACCCATCTGCCATACCGTACTGTACTGTCCCATAATACATCAGCAGATTCCAGTATCAACCAGCCCCAGCCCTATCGGTACAGTAAATCACAATGGTGGACGGAGATGTGCTGCAACTGAAAGAAAGTGGGAAAATTCTGGCGCAAAGATTGCAAGAGTACCGTGATTGTCATTAAAATATACACGCTGATTGGCGAGACTTCTCCTTCTCGCCAACTGTATGGCATGACCTGACACTTGTGCCGGGTACGGTACGCGCTGCAAAGCTCCAGCACCACGCACTCCTTTGAATGAGCTCTCGTTCTTCGCCGCCTACACTTTTCTCCTCCCCTCGTGCTCCTCCTTCCACGTGCTTCCCCGCTCTGCGCGCTTTCCTCGCCCAAAAAATGTTAAAACAAGCTAAAGTTGAAGAACAAAAGTTCGGTGTCGCGGACCGGCGTGGCTTAGTTCTGTGGTGATGCGATCCGTGTCACCGGTGGTGGTGGATGTCAACGCTGACGCCTGGAAGATTTCTTTCGCACGGTTTGGAGGATGATAGTCCAGAAAGCGAGCTGTTAATCGCTATCTCAACGTCAGTACCGTTCTGATGTGTCTGCTCTCGCTCTTATTCTCGTCTACCCATCCCTTTTCGCGGGCACCTTCGCCTAGGCTCTATCGCGCTTTGTATGCAGAGACGCAATGCCATGTAGTCAGTTGAATGTGAAGCATACAAGTGTGCAGTGCGCAGTCGCCCCAAGCTCACTAGTAGTGTATAGCGCTCACCTGGCACTTGGTTCATACCTTGCATCACATCGACCGCTGGTGAGGGGTCTGACGCGGCATTCAAAAGTACCGTGAGTTTCAAAAGTATGTAAAATGAGGACGACAGCACGACAGCGTTGGTGGATTTTCGGTTACTCATGGCGATTTTCAACCAATCATATCGCCGCAGACGACTTCTGATCTGGAAAGTCGTGCGTGACGTCGCCAAGTTGAAGCCGTTGACCCGCCATATAAAACGCAAGGAACCCACCGCCTCAATGTCGCCGCCTCAACGTCACCACCTTGATTCACTCCGTGAGGGGATGCACCAGTCCGCCGCTTCACCTTATCAGAAATGAGAAGGGGTCGAAGCGTTTGCCCAAACGGTGGAGTCACCGGCGGAGATGCGATACAGAACAGTGAGAGGGAACGCAACGAATGGAGCGGATCCGGTTCTCTCGCTCATCTCGCGGCATCGATCGAACCTGGCGTGAAGCACGCGCCTTCCTGAGAAACCTAGCCCGATGGCGAGTGGCTATAGAGTGTCGCTCTCAACCACCTCCCGCTTTTGACGCGGCCAGTCCATCTCGCGCTGCTCGGGCGGCGGTGGCGACCACAACGTTGACGCGGACACCACTCCCTGCAATATCACAAGTCAGTCGGTCAGTCATGGAAGGAAAACTCTTTGAACGCCATACGAACGCACCATTGGCGCGTAGCGGACGCCTCCGATGGCGCGGCCGTAGGTGCGCACGGCAGCCAGCAGCACCGTGTCCTCGCTGCGCTGGAGCACGTGGCGGTCGCCGAAGAACATGGCGCGCAGGCGCTGATAGAGCTTGAACGCGAGGGCGAGCGCCAGCACCACCGTGATCGTCACGTGCTCAGCAAAGTCCGAGCACTCACGCGTGAACCACTCGCAGTAGACGCACGCCGTCGAGCCCTCGCGCGCGTCCTCGGTGAACTTGCACCTCTCACACGTCTCCATCCCGGCGTCGTCGGCGAACGTGCCGCGCGGACATAGCGCGCAGGAAAGCGCTCCGGACTCGTTCGAGTAAGACCCGGGCGCACACAGCTCACACGAACGGTTCACCATCGAGAAGAAGCTCCCAGGCGGGCACGGGACAGCGCGGGTGGCTCGCCAAGTCGCATTCGCATCCAGCAGCCTCATCTGCAAGAGTGTGAGCGGGATTGACCGCTTGAGCGCGTCATGCCGACCGAGATTCCGCGCCACTTCGTCACGGAATGCCGCGCTGGATATGGTGTTCGCGAGATCATTTACACCGGTGCTTCCGACGTCTTCACGATGATCCGCGTCCTTGTTGCCGCCAAAGAGTAGGTGGGATAAGAGGCCACTGACAGGCTTGGCGGCCGCCTCGTTCGACTCCTCTTGGGTCGCTTTTGGGATGTTGAGTGCGCTCATTGCCGCTTTCTTGAATTGTTCGGCCCAGGATTCGTCCTCCCGTTTGCCTCGCATGGGCAGCCGCAATGGCACCTTCTCGGCCGCGAGGTCCACCGTCAGGTCCGCTGTGCCCTCGATCGCACTCGCGCGCTCCACTGTTAGAACGTGCACCTTGGCGTCCGTGACGGCAAACAGATCCAGCGCCGCTCGAACGGCTTCTGCGACCGCCTTTGCCGCTGGAGTGCCGAAGGAGTTACTTGGCGTCGATGAATTGTCCTCGTGTCTGCCGAAACGTGTGTGGAAGTCGGTGAGGGTCATGCCCAGCAGCGACATCCGGATTCGCGGCCACTCGACGCGCTGCAGGATCTCGCCATCACGCGGCACGTCACAGCGATCGCCCGCGCCAAACACTGCGAATGACCCGTCGGGGCAGCGCTCGCATCGACTCGAGCCAACGACGCGCGTGACTTCATCCGCACCGCAGCGCTTGGGCTTCCACGTGGCTTCTTCGTCGACGAAGAACCCGATGGGCGCGTCCAGGCACTTTGTCGCGCCCAGATTCGGCGAGTAGGAGCCAACTGGACACGGAGCGCACTTCTCAGCACCCCCGACGGCGGCGAAGTAGCCTCTGGAGCACATCTGACACGAGAGGAAAGTGCCGTCGTTATACGTTCCAGGTTCGCACTCCCGTGTAGGGCTGGACGCGTCGAGACGCTGCACTGTGGGGTCAAATCCCCGTCCAGGCGGCGCTGTCGAGAAGCATTCCGTGCTGCCAAACGTCTCGGTCGTGGTACCCGCTGGACATCTCGCACATGCCATTGCTGCTTCCTTGGCTGAAAAGCTGCCAGGCAGGCAGGGCATGCACGACTTGGATTCTGCGTCAAAGTAGCTGCCGGGCTGGCAGTGGAAGCACTTGGTCATCCCCGGTAATCTCGCCACAGTTCCTTCAGGACATGGCAAGCACTTAGACGCGCCACGCACTTCCTGGTAGAAACTTCGAGCGCACGGTAAGCACTCCGCGATGCCAGTGTTGTTGGCGTGAGCCGCCCAGCGACTGAACGTCCCGGCCGGACATGGGCTGCACACCTTCGATCCTTCTGCGTCAGTGAATGTTCCCGGCGTGCAGGGTGAGCACACGAGTGCGCCTTCTGTGAACGAGAAGTGGCCCGGTGGGCACGGATCACACTCAAACCGACCGATTCTGGAGTTGGCAGTCCCTGGTGGGCACAACTGGCATCCAGTCGCATTGAGGCCGTCGATGGAGCCTGTGAACGACCCTGGAGGGCATCGGCCGCACTTGTCCATGGCCCGCGTCTTGAGCTCGGCATACCGGGTCTCCCACAGGAACGCAGGCAGCTGGCTCTGGACGGACGAGACCGGCATCCAGCCAGCGGGGCATGCGGAACACCGGTATCCCGTCGTCTCGTTCGAGTACGTGCCGCTCGGACATCGTACGCACAGCTTGGAGGCGTTCCTAGCGGGAATGAGCGCCATCGACGAAGCATTGAGCGCAGCACCAGCGTCTGCATCATCTTGTTCACGCTCGAAGCGCGAATAGTTTGTAAGTGGTGCGTGACCGCCACCACAGACGCATGGCAGGTCCGACTTGGCCAGTCCGTCGGGCATCGAGCACCAGAATCGACCGTTGTTGGCGAACATGGAGACGGCAGACTCCCCGAGTCTTGCACTGTGATCAAATGGCACCAGTGGATCAGATTGAGTGGGCTAGATCACTGCAGCATCGACTGCAACCAAGTGCCGTACATTTTTGGTGGTAGATCAGGGATCCGGCCGGAGAAGTTGTTGTCGTTCACCGCTCTGGGCAATCACGAAGACATAAGAGCGCAATGTTACAGCATTAGCGTATCGACAGCGACAGCGCCGACAAACGGAGATCAACGGCTTACAAGATGCGAAGTGACGTCGAGTTCCACATCTCGGGCAGCGGCCCAGTCAGCTTGTTGTGCGAGATGTCGCTGCAGTAGAATGATATCGACGTAAGTTATGCAGCCAGAACCACAAGAGTGGTCTAAGAAGCGAAAACGCACATGATTTCGACGACGGGTTCCTCGTCCGGGTCCGCGAGGTCATGTCGCCCCAGTAAAGTAAGGGAGAACGGCAGCGACCCCGTGAAATTGTTGCGCGAGAGATCCCTGGATGCATCACACCATTAGTGAAGAGTAACGACCACGCATAATTCACCACCAAGCCAGCTTACGGACATGGTGACGAGGTGTCGGAAGGCGGGGAAGTCCGGGAAGCTACCATGCAGTCCGCAATTGCTCAGGTTCCTATCGAAGTAATCAGCACAATGGAGCATGAAGATGTGTGAGGTGGACATCAACGCATCGACCATAGCCGCCATCATCTCGTACATGTAGTTGAGGACGTCACCCTGAAACGAGCGCGCCGGCACCTTGACGTTTATCGGGTTGTGCGCGAGGTTGCTGTCCGAACAAACAGAGAGAACTTTAGTTAGGGAGTTTTTGCTAGAATGGGTAGAGCAATTGGCCACCACACGTACACGTGTCGAAGCCTGCGCAAGGAGCCAAAGATCGCGAGCGTTGTGGCAGTCAGCTGGTTGTTAGACAAATCGCTAGATACGAAAGCAAGGCACCGGGATGAGTGGCGTTAGCGATAGCAGTAGTAACCGAAGCGCTTCTGTGCATCACTCACAGCACTTCGATCCGGTCGCAGTCGCCGAACGGCTTCTGTACCGTCCCGTTGATCTGGTTGTGGCTCAAATTGAGGAACCGGAGCGTGTTCATCCGTCCATTGAGCCACGCGGGGAACGGACCGTGCAGCATGTTGTTGGACAGGTCCCTGCGTGCAACGGAAGCAAGCGCTCGTTCGATACAGGGATCATTCCGATTGTAATGAGGTCGTCACGAAGGCACTTACAGTTGCTCGAGCGATCGCATGCTGCCGAAGTTGAGCTCCTCGAGTCGACACTGCAGCGCTTCTCCCGGTAAGTAGCTAGGGAAGTAGAGTGATCATTTAGACACGCCAGTCACCTGCTCTCTCATCAACACGGACTCGGACATTGCACCGGACGTACATATGCGTGACGGACGTGGGGTCTGAGTAGGACTCGCACTTGACGCCCTCCCATGGCCAGAGAAATCTAGACATTCCCTGCAGCTCGAACGGAATGTCTTCGTCCCAAGTCCCAGACAACACGCGGCCGGTGCATGGGTGCGTGCGCACTCCCGGAGGGCACATGGTGATGCGGTCTCTGTCGGTCGCGAACTTGTCGGTATCGCCCACGCACCACGTCTGCAGCGCCCACGAGTCACGCGTGCGGCACTTGCGGTACAGGCCGAGCAGCGTTTCCATCTCGTCCGACCCCACGAGGTACCGCTCGTCCACCGGCGTGAAGGTGCCGTTGGCCTCCCACCCGGGTGTTGTGGCCTTGCCCGTGCGCATCTCCACGCTCGCGTCCTTGACCAGCTTGGCGAACTCCGCGTCTTCCCCGCTCATCAGACTATTGATGTCGAGGAACGGTGACAGCATCTTGGTGATGAACGAGTCGGCTCGTGCTGGCGGCGTCAGAGCGAGCCAAAGCAGCATGACCGACGCCCACGCAGCCGCTGCCTTGACCCTGGCAGGCGCTGATGTCACCCCTGAGCTTGGTGTCATGCTGAACGCCGTGGTGAACTCGATGGTCGTCGCTGGGCCTTCGCTCGTCTTCGCCGGTTGAAAAGTGTCCGCGGTGGCGTTAGGGCTGACGAAAGCATCTGCGAATAAGAAGAAGAGCCGGGTTGCCTCTTATTCGCAGACACGAACGCGCGGGAAGGTCCACGAGCGGCACAGTGCGACCTGAAACCTAGTGAAGCCAAGATGTTTTCTCATGGGGCTAAAGCTGATGCTCTCTCTATTTCTCTCTCTTTTTTGGCGCCGGATACCGACTCGACGGCGTCGCGGCGGCCGTACAAATACATGAGGACTTGGATGAGAGAGTAGAGGTTCTCTCGATGTGCTTGACCGACGTGTATGATGCTCACTGCTTGTCACTTCCTTGGCTGTGGAAGTGCGTCACGGGCGTCATAGGCTGCGTGAGCGGCTTGGTGTTGGACTTGAGCGTGAACGCCTTGGGCTCCGGCACCGGGCGAGCGCGGAAAACCATTTCCTCCTTGCGCAGTCGCTTGATCTCCTCCTCCTCCAGGCGTCTCGCCTCTTCCTCCACGCGCTTGCGATACGCCTCCTCCACTTCGCGACGCTCACGCTCTGCCGCGTCGAACGCCGCACGCTCGACAGCGCGGCGATCCGACGCGAGAACTGGGGCAGCGAAGCTGGTAAGCGGCTTGGCGGCCGGCTTCGGTTGGAAGGTGCGGTCTCCGTCGCTCTCAGAGTCTCCAGAAAACACGGGCATCGGGTTGGCGCGGAACTTGGCCGAGGCCTTAAGCCGCTCCTCCTCTTCTCGGCGCTTTGCCTCAAGACGCTCACGCGCCAGCTCGTGGTGCTTCTCGCCTGGCATCGCGAACGGCTTGATCTCCGTCAGCGGCCGGCTCGACCCTTCGAACCGCGGTGGCGTCGACGTGACACGCATTGGGTTCGCCTTGAAGTCGCGCTGTCGCTCGAGCTCCTTCTGCTCCTCCTCAATTCGACGCCGAAATTGTTCCTGGTACTGGCGATGGAGTTGAATGCTCTTGAGCGGCGGCGTCTCCGGAATCACAGGCCGACGAGGCTGCGTTGGTCCCTGGCGAGCACTTGCTGCCTGCCGCTGCTCGCGCTCTTGCCGCTTGTGCTCCATTTCCGACGCGTCACCAGGACGTGCAGCCGAGCGACTACTAGTCGACAGCTTCGGCGAGACTGGCCGAGTGAGTGCAGACTGTCTGCCTGTCTTGGACGGCGGCCTTTCCAGCTTGTTCTCCAGGATTTTCTTGTTCACTGGACGAGCGTGGAACTTTTTCGCCAGCTCCTGTTCATCCTCGTCTTTGACGTCGATCGGTCGGCGGTATGTGGCGGCCGTTTGCGCTCGTCGACGTGTTTCAAGCTGCGGTGTCATAGGCTGCATATGCACATAGATAGCACAGGTCAGTCGCTTCTGCCTCGTTGGTCGCTCATCGGTATTTCGAGCAATGAGTCGTCATACCTGAGTCAGACCACCAAACTTGGCGGTGTGTGCTGAAGCAGGTCGACGCGGGCGCTCCAACTCCGTCGGTTTGTTCGCATCAGGCAAAATGCCTCGTCGGGACGCTCGGGTGGCAGTCTGAAGCTGAGGGGTGTGAGGAACCTGTCGTACACAACCAGCACGCATGCGTCGACGTTAGACTCCATTCAGTGCACTCTTAAAGAGAGGTATCCATAATCCACACTTACCGTTGGATGCGGTAATCCGGAGCGGTGGTTTTGGTGATGCTTGGCAGCTGGGAATTCATATTCACGCGACAGCAGCGCCTCTGGTGTGATCATCGTGGGTTTGGTTGTGTCAATATCGCCTCGGACAGCGCCATCCGATCCCGAGTCACTGCCGCCGTCACGATGGAAGCGTCGAGCACGATTGTCGACTTGCAAATGAGGCGACTCGGGGATTGTCAGCTGCTTCGTCGACCGCTGGAACACGTTTGCGGGTGGGCGCTGCACCTTGGTCTTCTCATGAAACTCACGGATCTTCATGCGCTCCATTTGAAGACGCAGCCGCTCCTCTTGGATCTTCAGCAGCTCACGACTGGTGCTACTCATGCGTGAGATGTCATTCGGGTCGCGAGGTCGCGTCTCGGCCTTCCGACTGGTGCGAAGCTTGGGGCTGTGAGGCTTGGTAACGCGATGTGGCTTCTCTTCAACAGGGATGTCCTCCAGATAGCTCTGCTCGCGCATGCGTTGTTCAGCGTGCATCCGAAGAAGGAACGACTCGGTGGGTTGCAGCAACCTGGAAGGCACACCCGAGTGTGTGTTGTAAGAGCCTGTGGAGCGAGGAGGTGGGAGGCCGGTCGGGTGACTATTAGTCCAAGACACTCCACCGGGTTCCGAAAGTGGTGGCGGAGGAGATCGACGTCCGGCGCGTAGGCGAGGAGACATGGACCCTTGGGAGGAGTGGAACGACGAGTGCGAAGACGGCCTGCCAGCCTCCACGTCCTGCATCCGATGCGATGTTGCCGAAGACTGCGACGACGTCGCGTACTTTTCGAGCACTTCTTCAAACGTTTCAGAGCCGTTTTCGGACAGCAGACTGCGCGACAGGATCGCGGCGGCTGTCTCTTCGTCCTCCTCTTCAATGGCCGACGCTACCGCATCCGCAGTGGTACTAATCGGTGCTGCAACGTCCACCATGACGACCGACGTATTCATCTCGACGGTGCCTTCAGACTCGGCGTCGCTCATGTGTTCGTCCGCATCTTGCTCATGCCGCGCTTGGTTACCCGGAGACGCGGCGGAGAACTGCACGTTGTTGCTGTCGGCGCTAGGCGCCTGGTTGCTCGCCGAAGATTCTGCCATCTCCGCGTCTTCAGTCGCATTGTTGTCGGCATACGTAGTTGTCACCTTCCCCGCGCTCGTCGGGATCAACGGCGCCTTGTTTGCCGCCGCTTGGTTGCCGAAGCTGGGCACGTTCTGTGCGAATGCGCTGCCTAGACTAGGAACAGCCTGAGCGAACGCACTCGGCACGTGGTTCCCGAGACGCGGCACGCTCTGCAAGAACGTGCTACGTCCCGCCGGCGCCACCGACGTCTTGAGTTGCGAGCTAGGAGCGCGCGTCGCCGCAGTGTCTGTCATCGCGTTCTCCTTCCCGACCTGCATCGCCGAGTATGTGCTCCCGAGCGAGCGCGTGACCGGATCCTCCGCCGGCTCCTGCGGCTGCTGGTAGTGCTGCTCGTCCGCCTTGTCCGCCGCCGAGTCGGCCGTCAGTGGGGACGAGCGCGACGTGGCCGCGGACGGCGCGGGCGAGGAGAAGTACCCGTCGGCATTGTTCACATACTGCCGCTCGAACAGCGACGGGTTGCGCAGGTCGTAGTACGCCGGCGCGTTGAACACGAACTCGTCCTCCTCCTCCTGCACCGCCGCGGCTTCCTCCTCCTCCTCACTCTGCTTCTGGTCGCCCACCGGGTCCGCCCGCTCGCCCATGGCCGCGTCTAGCAGCGGATCGTACGGCGCCTCCAGGCGGCCCAAGGGCGCGGGGGTCGCCGCCGACGCCAGCATGTCCGCGCACTTTCTTGGAGGTGATGGATGGCGTTTTCCGTTCTGCTCCGACCGACAACTTGCCGCGTTGCAGCGGCTCCGGTGGCGATTTTTGTCTTGGTTTCAGTATGCTGGTGGGAGAGGCTCAAAATTTGAATATAAAGATATGACCCAAAAACCCAAAATACCTGCTCAATTCGATATGTCATAATCATATTTGTTTTAAGAGGTTACATGGCTGACGTGTAACCATAGCGTAACCTTACCTCACAGTAGCGAGGTAACCAGCTGACACGCAACGATGTAAAACCAGTACTTTGAAGTTCACGAGTGGGTTACGTGTGGTTACACTCCGCTTGTGTGTGGCGCGAAACAGCCGACCGCGTACCCCGTCGGCGTGCCCCTCGGTGCTTGAAGGTGAGCGGTATTCCTCACTCCCCATTTCCCCCTCGCCGCGTCTCGACATGGCGGCGGTCTCCACAGCTAAGGCGGCGGCGCTGCGCGCGTCCCACGGCCTCCGTACGGGCACGCCGCGCATCTCGGCGCGTTTCATGGTGCGTCCTCAAGCTTTTGGTGATCTTACGGCTTACAGGTGATGGTTCTAACGCGAGTTACGGTGGTGTGAACGAACGATCGGCAGCACACGGTGCGGCGTGAGGGCGAGCCCGGCACGATCGACTGCCGCTACTTCTTCTACGACCGCCTAGGGCGCAAGCAGTCGCCGTGGCACCACATTCCGCTGCTGTCACCCGCGCACGACGACTCGCTCACGCACCCGCACCAGCTGGGCTCCAACATTTTCCAGTTCGTGAACGAGATCCCGCGCGGCTCGCGCGCCAAGATGGAGATCGCGGGTGAGGAGGAGTTCAACCCGATCAAGCAGGACGTCAAGAAGGGCGCCCCGCGCTTCTACCACAGCGCGTCGCTGGTTAACTACGGCTGCCTGCCACAGACATGGGAGGACCCGAACCACGTGGACGACAACACCAAGCACGGCGGCGACAACGACCCTATCGACGTGTGCGAGATCGGCCGCCACGTGGCCGCCGTCGGCGAGGTGTACCCCGTCAAGGTGCTGGGCGTGCTGGGCATGATCGACAGCGGCGAGACGGACTGGAAGGTCATCGCCATCAACATGAACGACCCGCTGGCTGAACACCTGAACGACCTGGAGGACCTGGCCAAGACGGAGCTGCACGACGCCGTCGCGCAGATCCATCGCTGGTTCCGCGACTACAAGATCCCGGACGGCAAGCCGCCCAGTGAGTTCGCCTTCGGCGGCCGCGCCATGCCCAAGGACTTCGCCGTCGAGGTCATCCAGCAGACCCACGAGAGCTGGAAGCAGCTCGTCGGCGACGAGCTCGCCTCGCGCACCAAGCTCTGGACCTCCAACCAGCCCGTCATGTAGGCGCTCAGGTGCGTTCGAGTGGAAAACATTGCTCTCTCCGATACACAGTGGCAGTCGCATCCTCAATGCAAACACGACTCCGATGGACCGAACTGCTGATCATTAGCAAGCTCTGGGTTGAGTTCTCTAGCCGTCAAGACATCAATGGAATCAGGCAACAGGGAACGGAAGCGGTGGACAGTGGGAACGCGAAATGAATGAAGTGAATGAAGGGGACGTTCATCAAAAGAATCCGAAACAAAAAGACAAACTCTTAACTTATTCCTGCTCGGGGAGACTCGTCCCCACCGCTGGGCTCGAGCCACTGCGCGGCGATGACGGCGACACCATGACGCCGGCGGTGCGAGGGGGAGCAGCCGCGGCGTCCACGCGCGCCAGCGACTCAACCAAGTCGAACAAGACGTGGTCCCGGCGCAGGCGGAGCTCGTTGCGCATCCGCGGCAAGTCAGCGACGCGTCCCTGCAGCAGGCCCAGCGGCGTGGGGTTCACTGTGGTCCCAGACGCGTCCGGGAAGGTTGATCGGAGGTTGAACGGGCGGTACGCCGGCGCCGACGTCGAGCGGCCACCCATCCCTTGGTTGTCACGCGTCGGCGAGTCGTCGTCGATCTCGCTGAGGCTGAACAATTCCGGCATCTCCGGGTCCTCCGTCGAGGGAGGCACCTGCACGTTGTGACCGGCGTGAAGCAAAGAACCGGTGTGTTGCTGCTGGTTCGAACCCGCGGAAAACGTACCCATGGGTCCGCGGAAAGGTGAAGATAGCAACTCGGCGCTAGGATCGTTTAGCACACCGTCCGACTCGAAGCGATTGAGTCCGGGACGCCGAGGGGTCGTCGACGCGCCAAACGAGTTGGCGAAGTGCGTGCGAGGCGTCAGGTCCCCGCCTTCGCGAGGCGTGCCGAGCCCACTCGCTCGCGGCGACGTCACAGCCTCGCCCCCATCACTGTCCGCTCCGTCCTCCGCTGCGCCTGTCCACTTCCACTTCTTTTTGGACTTGAGCGTCAGGATGGTACGGCCGATCTTGACGTGCATCGTCTTGTTCCAGTCCAACTCCAGGGGTTTGCTCAGGAACAGCATCGTGCCGTTGGAGCTCGACGCGTCACAGAGGAAGAAGTGGCCCTACACCACGCAAAAGAAAGCACCATCAAGCAAGAATTAGCACCGCAAACACAAGAAGTACACCGCCATTGAACCAGCAATGAGCGTACGTCCTGAAACTTGATCTTGGCGTGCAGCTGCGAGACCGTTCGGTAGCGCAGCGTCATGTTGTTGGTTGTCGAGCGACCAATTGTCAAGTACTGTTGGCCACGCGGAAGGCTGCATTGATCACAACGGCATCAGACAAAGCGACAGTAAGAACCCCTTGCCTTGAGAAACCCAATCACGCAGGCAACGGTACGCACTTGGCAAAGCTGAGCTGGAAGCGTGTGTTGGTGAGCGCGGTAGACCGGTTGCGCGTCTCGTGCTGCGTGACGACGGCGAACGTCACGTAAGGCGGCGGCAGTTTCTTGGCCAGCAGGGACACGACCCGCCCGTCATCGAGTCGGACACTCGTCAGGTATGTGGCCTTGCAAATGCTGCACACGTCGAGGCCGTCCGTGTTCGTGACCGCGCACACCTTCTGATTGGGATTGTTGCCCTCGGCGTCCAGGTTGTTGTTCCACCGCTGCAGACACTCTAAGTGTACATACTTGGTGTCGCCCTTGCAGTTGCACGGCGCCACCAGCGGGTTCTCCTCCGGCTCGTCGTCGCCGTCGTAGCAAATGTAGCAGAACCGCTTGCCAACCATGCCGGCCACACCCAGCGTGCGGACGCCGTTGTTGGCCGCGCCGTTCGGTCCTCCGCCGTTGGCCGAGTCGCGCCCGGCGCGTCCATCCTCTTCTGACTCGCCTTCGTCCGACGTCTCGCCGCCGATGCGCCGCGTACGCGCGCAGTCCTCCTTGTCGTCGTCATTCTCGTTCCCGTCCTCCTCGTCGTCCAGGCGATGACCGTGCGACTCGGTCGGGTGGAACGTCTGCTGCAGCGGCAGGCTCAGGTAGTTCTCCTTGAGAAACTCGTACTCCTCCTCGCTCAGGGCTTCAAGAGTGTCGTCGCTAGCCGTGCGGTTCATTTCGCACACGACCAGGCCGACCGATCCGATGCGCAGCAAGTCGCCGATGCGCAGGCTATGCGGGATGATGGGGTATTTCTTGCTGCCGAGCACGCGGCAGACGCCCGTGTGGCCCGAGAAGCGTTCGATTGACGACCCGCAGACGAACTTGCCCACCGACCGATCGTACTTGATGGCCAGCGTGGTCGCGCGCGTGTCGTTCAGGATGCACTCCTTCATGGCGGGCGCCGCGCGCTCCTTGGACTCCTGGCTGTCCGTGTGGTTGTTCGCATCGTCTCCATCCTCATCGTCGTCCTCGCCGTCCACACCGCCCGTCGAGTCGTTCTGGTTGCCTGACAGCCGCCGGGCCGCCTGGTCGCTCTCGTCGGTCGCCGCGGCCGGGAACTCGCGCATGTGCAGCGCCTGGAAGCTCGCGGCCAGCTCGCGCTCCACGGAGGCCGCGTCGGCGCCCGCCCCCACCGGCGGGTTGGTCGCCGATAGCGCCACACTCGAGAAGAACGGGTACGCGCCGCGCTGCGGCCCGTGCAGAACGGCGCCGTCCTCGTCCACCGTGAACTCGAGCTTGGGCAGCGTACGCCGGCCGCGTGACGTGCTTACGCGGGCGCCCGTCGCGTCCGTCGTGGTTCGCACCTCCCCAGGTGTCGTCGTCTCCGCCTTCACCTCCACGCGGCGCACGCTCTTGAAGCCCATGTGCTTGGCGCGCAGCATCTTCTCCGCCGCGGGTACAAATCTCGATATGTAAGGGGGTCGACGCCTTCTCCGCCCCCTTTCTTCTTATTCGAGAAAGGACGGGACAGAAGGAAACAAGAGGCAAGGGTAACCTCCCGACCGTAACCCCACGCCGCCACCTCGACCGCAGGGGACGGTAATTTACCTTACTTTCGGCAGGGGATTTCCTTCCAGGGCCGACGGGGGGCACGTGAGGAGCCTGTCCGCGCGAGGAAAGGAAAACGCGCGCGAATGCGAGCGCGGCCGCGAGGGTTTCAAGAGCTGCTGCGGCGAGTGAACGCGCTGTAAATGCACCACGACACGCCGGCGCTCACGATCCGACGCCCCGCCCACTCTCCGCGACTCGGAATGTATAGAAATCTCCGCACCGACGAACGCCAGCTGAGCGCGCGACTGACCGAGCGAACGGGCTACAATCTTCGCCGTTCTAGGAACAGCGCCGGTTTCTTTCTTTTCCTTTCCTGGTCATTTATTCGGTTATATTACGGTGCGGGGTTCTTTCCTTTTTTATTTTCTCTGATTTCGGAAACAAAGCGCCGCGTAAACTACGAGCGTGGCAACCTGTTCAACCACAAAAAGTGGTTCCAGTGCTCACTGAACGTATTTACATACATGTACATGGTGGGGAAAAGTGATATACACGACGAAAGGTCGTGGTTTATGATATCGTGGGGACACGACCGACGAGACAAACACACGATACCAGACCTCGTCCTGTCAGAAGCGATTCGCGCACTGTCCAGTAGCTAGCGCACGCGGACGGGCGCTGTTGGCGTGGATGCTTGCTCAATCTTCGCCGTAATTTACGATTCCTGAGATTTATCAGGGTTATTTTACCATGTATCGCATGAATTATATCAAAGCATACAGTGAAACGGTGTAGGGGTCGGGAAAGTCGTTACACATGTACCGCTAATTGGGCACATACGCCACCTGACCAGTCCTTCAGCCAATAAGAACAGCTGATCCCATCGACAACAGCACGGTTTGTTCGTATTAATTGTTAAAGGATTTAATATAAAATATTTATTTACAAATTAACACACCCGATTTCACTTTATTTGATCATTTATTAATTATTAAAGTATAAATCATCTTTTTGTCACAAAAGTCCATATCTAACACATTCCCCACAAAAGTCTTTGCCCCCGTCGGTTCAACACACTCGAAACGACGCTGAACCCATTCGGAGCCCAAGATAGCTTTTCGGCTGCCATTGCTGACTCGCCCCCTCCGTTCTCCTAGCTCACCACCACCACTAAGTCTCTCCGCTCCCATCGGTCCTTAACAAGCTCCAGTTCGCTTGTCGATGCAGCGCCAGGGCCGGGGCGTCGACCCCGATCTGTTCGCTCCGAGCGCGGCGCTCGGGGGCAGCGGCTTCCGCGATGGCAAAGCCGCGCCCATGGGCATGCACACCATGTATACCGGCCCTCCTAGCTCAATGGGGAGGAACTACCAGACGCGGTACGAATTCATGGCCGGCAACCAGTCGGAGACGGAGGCGGCGCCCTTTGCAACTATCGAGCTCGAGCATATGAGTGGCTTCACGGGCAAAAACAAAGGCACGGTGCACGCGCACCCAACCGACCCGGACGGCTACATCACGTGGTCAGTTCGAGCACTGCATGTAGGATTAAAAGGGGTCGTCTCATGCATAGACCGTTCTATTCGATGCCAGCATGGGCGCGGCGGTGGTGCTGGGCAAGATCCACGAGAGTTACGGGCAGGAGCTGCTGCGCGGCCACGACGAGGAGATCAACGTGCTCAGCGTGTCCAGCACAGGTATGATGCTGGCGTCGGCTCAGCTGCCGTCCCGTCGGCGACCAGATATGGGCGCCGCCATCTTTGTGTGGGACCTGGCCGCGCGGCGCCAAGTGTTCTCGCTCGAGGGCTTCCGCCGCCCCGTGCTCCAGATGGCCTTCTCCCCGGACGACCACTTCCTGGCCGCCTCCTCGGAGGACTGCCGCGTGATGCTGTGGGATATGAGGGTACGTTCATGCCTGTATCGACTAAATCACGCCCTACTGAGTCTAATGTGATGTCTCCGTTCCCCATAACTAACCACGTAGACGTCGGAGCTGGTGCTGAGCAAGGCGTTCCCGGCGCCTGCGACCATCCTGAACTGGGGGCGCATGGAGGAGAAGCTGCGCCGGCCAAAGTACGCGCTCGCGCTCGCGCACTCGAGCCAGCTATTGCTGGCCGAGCTCGCGTACGATATCACTGGCATGCAGTACAAGCTCGAGGTGTCTCCGCTGGCCATGCCTAACGTCGGGCTCGCGCGGAGCTACCTGTGCGCAGCGGTAGCGACGCCGTCCATGGATTTACTTGCCGGCACCATGGCTGGCGAGCTGGTCGTTTTCAGCACCGAAGCACAGATTTACCGCGACGCGCTGCCCGTGTCTCGCAACGGAGTGCACAGCCTGGCGGCTTGTCGCGCCACGGGCTTCGTCTACGTTGGCGCGGGCGACGGCGTGCTCAAAAAGTTGGTGGGACGCGGCGCCGAGTGGAGCCTGATTAGCCAGGTCCAGCTCGTCGGAGGCATCACGAGCATCTCGGTGGCGCCCGGCGGCGCGCAGCTCTTCGCCGGGACTACCGCTGGGAAGACATACCTCGTCAACACGTCGACGCTCGAGATCTCGGAGCTCGCGAGCAGCCACCTGGGCGCCGTTTCTGCCTGCGCCTTCGGCGACTCAAGCGAGACGGTCGCGACCATCTCCGTCGACGGATCGGTGCGGCTCTGGGACCTGTCGACATACTCGCTGCGAGCGATGGCGACCGAGACGGTGGCCGGACTCAGCATCACGCAGACCAAGTCGTCCACGCTGCTCACGGGGTGGGCGGACGGCTGGATCCGCGCATTCGATGCCCAGAGCGCGCAGAAGAAGTGGCACATCGCCAACGCGCACCGCGGAGAGGTTACGAGCGTAGTGAGCAGCGTGGACGGCAAGTTCGCTGTCAGCGGAGCCAGCGACGGCGGAGTGAGCGTCTGGTCGCTCGCCACGCGTGAGCTGGTGCTGCAGTTCCACGAGCACTCGCGCGCCGTATCGGAGGTGCTGGCGGACGTGCGGAGGCCACACATTGTGCACTCGTGCGGGCTCGACAAGGCGCTGTTCATCTACGACCTCAAGAGCGAGCGCCGCGTCATGGCGCAGCAGGTGCGGGAGGGCGCCTTCCACGGCATCACCCAGCGCCTGGACAGCGAGAACGAGATCGTGACTGCCGGTGCGGACGGACGGTTGCTGGTGTGGGACTGTGACGTCCAGGACCCCGTCATGACGCTCACCGAGCCGCGTCGCCCGCGGTTCACGTGCGTGAGCGTGTCGCCCTCCGGCCGGTTCCTGGCCGCGGGAGGCGACGACAGCGAGCTGCGCGTGTACGACGTGGCGCGGCTCTCGCTTCTTGCGTCGTCCACGGCCATAGGCCACTCGGCAGCCGTCAACAAGCTCGCGTGGAGTCCCGACGAGCGGCAGCTCGTATCCGTCGGCGCCGACGCCTGCGTCTGCGTCTGGAACTTTTACCTCGACGAGCATTAACGAACGAGCAGAATATATATATATGAAGCTACAGCCACCGAGGCGATGGAGAAAGACGTAGAGCACGTGGCTATATTCCCTCTTGATCAAGACACTGCAGTCAGCTCTATTCTCGGGCATGCAGAGCGATAGACAGACAAACGCATTGGGCTTGGAGTCCCGTAGCAGTCATCTAATGGTGGTCTAGGCGGCGCAAACGGGCGGGTAGGCCGGGAGTGTGTCGGGCGCGCCGAAGTCGCAGTTGCCGGGCTTGTAGCTCTTGATGTGCGTCGCCACCTGCGCCATGGAGCAGCACGAGCAGAAGAAGGACACGAGGCAGTCCTCGCAGGCGCTGCCCGGGATCTGGAAGCGCTCGCGC
>JAASGW010000407.1:0-27563 GCA_023334395.1 Phytopythium sindhum | reverse complement strand
CGCCTCTTGGAAGAGCGTCCACCACACGTTGCTCTCGTCCAGCGGGGTCGTCTTGTGTTGGCGGAGCGGGTTCGTGCGCGAGTCGAACGCCCACGAGACGCCCTCCTCGGCGCACCACTCGTTCAGCTTGGCCTCGAACTCTACCAAGCCCACGTTAGGCGCGATGCGGATGTCGAAGCCAGCGAAGGCCTCTGTCAGAACGACGTTCAGCGCGTACGTGTTGATCTTGCCTCCATCGCTTGAGACGCCGGCGTTGAGTGCTGTGATGTTGATCGTCGCCACATCACCGAGCGTCCGCTTCACCATGTCCCCATGTTTGCACCCCGCGTACACATCCAGTAGCTTCTCCTGTTCCTCTCGGAACTCTAACGCCTGCAGTTGTATCGAAATGCATCGTGGGTATCCACGCTTGACAGCATTCTAGTCTTGTCCGGATAACTGCGTACCTTTCTGCAGACGTTGATGATCTTGGTGATCGCCGGGTTGGGGATGAAGCGGCTACCGTGGCCAGTTGGACCCTTGGCCGTCACATACACCGGCCAAGCAGTGCGCTCCCCGTAGAACACGGTGAAGGCATCGCCCGGGTTTGCAAGTCCTTCGTCAAACCCAAACGCCAGCGGCTGGATCGACTTGAACTCCTCGGTCTCCAGGAACGCCCCCATGCCCTCGTTGCTGCCGATTTCTTCGTCGGGAACGAACAGCAAGTATACGTTCCGCTTGGGCACGAAGCCCGTCGACTTGAGCCGGTGGACAGCCTCAACGTACTGGATGCACACGCTCTTCATGTCCTGCGCGCCGCGGCCGTAGATGCGCCCGTCCTCCAGCACTTGGGCCTGCAATGCAAGAGAAACCGCAGGGGTTGTTAGCTCTCACTGATAGTCTCTGTGGTAGTCCGCGATGGTAGGCGTACATCAAACGGGTCGTGGTCCCAGTGCTCAGCTATTACGGGCACGACATCATAATGCGAGTTGAAAAGGATACCGGGTAACGTCGGGTCCTCGCCCTCCCAGGTCGCCTGCCCACAGAATTGGCGTGAGTATCCGTCACTTCATGTGGGAATTGCATCGCATTTATTGCAGACACTGCTCGTACCAGCACGACGGGCTTGTTCTCCACCGGTGAGAAGACCTGGACAAGCATTTTGACTGTGCACAGTACGACCAAAACGAACAGGACGATCAACCACAACGGAGGATGACCGCACGGACACTACACAAAGCGAGGACGTACTCTCTTCCAGATACGCGCGCAGCCACTCGGCGCACTGTTAAGCAGCATACCGTCGCAGACACAAGTCGCGACGTTAACGCAAAACGAAAACCATGACGACCGGGTATGCGGAGTCCACAAGGAGCACATACCTGCTTGTAGCTACCGCTGGGGCCCTCGCAGCTGATGGTGCGCATCCGCAGGAACTCGAGGAAGCGCGCGACGGCGCCGGTCCGCTGTTCCGCTATTGCTGCAGCAGAAGGCAGAAAGTCGAATTGTGCTGCAGGTCCGAGCTGCCCGCTCTTCGGGCTCCTCGAGATCGTGCATGAGTCACGAACGATCGGGTGACGCGCCGGGAAAGCGAATCAAACGCCGATCAGGTAGCTACGTCACTTGTCAAGTCAAAGGATCATGATGAGTGACGTACTACTTAAATGCATTCTGTATGATTCTGTATTAGTCGGATCACAGACATAGTATAGTAACTGTAACTTGGCTAGCTGATAGTACGCATGTTGAAGCGGCATGGTGGTGGAAGGCGCGCTGGCGATGGAGAAGCTGTCTCGGGCCATGAACATCCCCACAATTCGAATGCTGCCTAGCCAAGTAGAAGTAGTAGTGCCCAAGATTTGATAGGCGCAGAGCGAAGCGCATGCGACGTGGCCCGAGATCCCAAGCTGCAGGGCAGCACGATAAAAGGCTCCCCTGAATTGCTGATGGGGGGCTCTGTGCATGTCATGGTGGTCACATTGGCTCTGCTCGTGATAAAATGTCTCCATTGGGTAGGCAAAAGTACACGATATTTTGTTCAATGGAGCGCTCAGCGGTGGCTGAACATGGCGCGAAAGACGTTCGTGTAGATGTCGATGCCGCGCAGGAACACGTCCGAGTGGAGACTCTCGTTGTGGTCGTGCAGCAGCACGGGCGTGCGGTTCATCGGCGAGAAGCCGAGCGACGGGATGCCCGCCTTGCGCAGGAACCGGCAGTCGGTTGCCGCGGGGAAGATCTCGGTCTCAAGTTGCAGCCTTTGCGCCTGCGCGCGGTCACCTTGTTAGCGAGCAGCAGTCTCAGATGAGTTACATTCAAACGCACCTCGCACGCGCCGCGAAAGATCGGCCACCACTCGTTGTCGTCACTCTCAAGCGACGTCACGTAGTGCTGGCGGTCTCGAACGACCCACGCGTCGAACTCCCAGCTCACGCCTTCGGCCGCGCACCACTCGTTCAACAGCGCCTGACCGACGGGAAGGCCACCACGTCCACAAATCACGCTGGTCAGACTCTAGAGCACGCACAAGCATCGATGGATAGCTCCCATCTCACTTCAAATTCGTCGAGGTCCATGTCGGGCGAGATGCGAATGTCGAAGCCTGCAGTCGCCTCGGACGGGACGACGTTCAGCGCGTATGACTTGCCGCCGTTGGACGACACGCCACTCTGCAGCATGGTCAAGTTGACGGTCGTGACGTCACCCAAGCTTTTCTTCTTCATGTGCGCGTGCTTGCACCCTGCGTGCGCGTCGAGTTGCTTTTCTTGCTCGGCGCGGAACGCGAGCGCCTAGATCCGAATCATTCAGACAAGTGAGTCGATCAAGAGCCGTAAAATCCAGGTATGAACGAGCTCCGAACCTTGTTGCAGACGTCGATGATCTTCGACGTCGCCGTATTCTGGACGAATCGGCTCCCGTGGCCGGTGGGACCCTTGGCTTTCACATACAGCGCCCACTGTGTTCTCTCGCCGTAGAAGACCGTGAAGGCCTCGCCGGGATTCGCGAGCCCCTCGTCGAGCGCGAATGCTACCGGCCCCAGAAGTTCCCGGAACGCATCGCTCTCGACAAACCCCTGCATGCCGGCGGGTCCGCCGATTTCCTCGTCGGGCACGTACAGCAGGTGGATGTTCCGCTCAGGCACGAATCCGGAGGCCTTGAGTCGGTGCACCGCTTCGGCATACTGCACGCACACGCTCTTCATGTCCTGCGTACCGCGGCCGTAGATGCGCCCGTCGTCCAGCACTCGCGCCTACCGATTGTGAATTCGCACGAGCAGCAACCACCGCATTAGTCGCGCCCATACAGTTTAAAGCAAGAAGTTGATCAGGCAACGCACGTCGAACGGGTCGAATTCCCAGTGCTCGGCCATCGTCGGCACGACGTCGTAGTGGGAGTTGAGAACGATGCTCGGCAGCGACGCTTCCTTGCCGCGCCACGTCGCCTGCGCGATTGCAATCGGTCACACCGCAGCGATTAGATCACGCACAGGCTCTAGGCAGCAGTGACAGGAGGGCAGCCGTACCAGCACGATTGGCGCATTCTCGACCAGTGTGACGGTCTGAACCTCGAGGCCGACTGGAGAGCAACGCGAGCTACAAGTTAGTCTAATTCTCCAGAGCTCGCCGCATCAGAGCTGGAAGCAGTGAGATGGATGCCGCGAACTCACTCTCTTCGAGGTACGCGCGGAGCCACGCGGCGCACTGCGGTGGTCGAAACAACACGAGTTCAGTCACGGATCCCGTCAGCGACCTCGAGAGGCCTAGGGCCAAGCAGACTGCCACGTACGCTGGCGTAGGCGCCCTGGGGGCCCTCGGCGCTGACCGTGCGCAGCCGCAGGAGCTCGAGAAGCCGCTCAACCGGGTCCTTGCGTGCCACCATCGTCACCGCCCAAATAGCTAGCAAGGTGCCAATTGGGGCGCACCAAAGGACGGGGGAGCAGCGACTGGCCGAATGCGCAAACGGCCACGTACTGGTGGTACCGCCGGCTCTTGTGCTGTATGATACAGCTTTTTTCGAAACAACCAAGCCTTTGTAAACGACCATACTTGAATAAATTGTTGACAGCTGTATAACGAAATTTGTATTGATAATGGAAAGCGGAAATACATAGCATTTCATAAGTAGTATTTACATGTTAACCCTTTTAAACAGCAGTTTTCTGCCTGGTGGTGGACCACCGGAACGCTAGACCAATCGCGATCCCCTTCGAACTCGCACCTCGCTTGTGGTACAGTAACTAGTGCATTCGACTGCTTTGGCGACGGATGCGCGGGCTCGTGGGCGAGAGGCCTTCTATCCAAAGGACTGAGGCGGACGAGGAGGCTGCTGCCCGCTTGGGATGCAGATCCGCTTCGGCGTGTCCGACCGACCATCCATTCGCCCGCTTTGAGACACTCAACCCTTGCGTACCATCCTTTGACCTTAATTTTAGCACTATCGAACATAAACACTATATCTACGACGGTCCATCCCCTTCCTGATCGCCATTTGGACTGGCGATTATGACAAAAGACGTCACTCATCAACGAATCAAATTACCATGTCCGCCACGGTAGGCCAGCATTACCCATCATGACGAGTGGCGGCAGCGGCGGCGGCGGGATCTGGCGGACCGTGCGCCGCGCGCTCGAGCACGAGACCGTCAAGCGCAAGGGCTCGCGCTTCATCGCGGGCGTGTGGCCGCTCGATGTGCCCGGCGAGGCGGCGCACGCGCACGTCAAGGCGCTGATCGACGGCCAGCGCGCCAGGTTCCCCGACGCGTGCCACCACTGCTATGGCTACACGACGATGGACGGTCGCGAGCAGTGCTCGGACGACGGCGAGCCGCACGGCACGGCCGGACGGCCCATCCTGCTGGCGATCCAGCGCGCGCAGCTCGCGGACGTGTGCGTGGTGGTGTCCAGGATATTCGGCGGCACCAAGCTGGGTACGGGCGGGCTGATACGCGCGTACGGCACAGCGGCGCAGGAGGCGCTGGAGGCGGCCGAGGTCGTTGAAAAGGTGCCGACCACGATGCTCCGCGTGGCGGCGAGCATGTCGCTCGTGGACGTCGTCAAGCAGGCGGCCGCCAAGTTCGGCGCCGAGTTCGCCTCGCAGGAGTACGGCATGGACGCCGCGTTCGTGCTGCGCGTGCCCGCGGCCAGCGCCGACGCGTTCGCCGGGTTCATGCGCGCCAAGTCGGCCGGCAAGATCCGCGTCGCGGCGGTAGAGTAGACGTGCACACGCGTGATTATTCCTGGATTGCGTGCGACCGTAGCGACATCTTCCTGGAGAAATAGAGCCGCACGCTTGATCGCTGATCAAAGACAGCACACATTCCCGCAGGAGGGATGACGCCCCGCTACGTAGGACATTGGTCGCCGCGGATGGAGCACACAGCTGAGGATTAGAAGCCGACGCTTCGGTCAGGGCTGGAGACGGCCCTACAGAGGTGCTTTACCGCTGGGTCGTCGTCAATGGAACGCGGAGGAAACCTAATGGCGGCGCCACCGCCACCGCCACGAGGCGCTGGCAGGTGGCGTGCCGCCCACGCGCTCGGGGGTGATTTGAGTGAGATTAGACTTGATTTCAGTATGTGAATCGCGATAAAAGCGCGTGTCGAAAACTGAACCCCGGGTGTTCCCTACTGTACTTCCCCTCGTTTTGGATCGGGAAGGAGCGCGGTTTAACACCCGCGTCGGACGCTAAAGTTGCAGGAAGCGGCGCTCCTCCCCTTCATCGGGGCGCAAAAGCGCATGTAGCGCCTCGCTTTACCCTTCACAGGGTGGAGTGGAACATCGGGCCGGGGTGTCGTTGGGTGGACGTCACCTCGGGCTTGGTGCTGCGGGCCAATCAGAACGCCCTTGAAGGTAGGACGCGTGCTCCCTGCGCGGTAAAATCGACACGCTCGCGCAACTTTAGCGCTAAAAGACCGTGTTTTAGCGCAAATCGCGCCGCGCTCCCTGCCGCCCGCCAAAGAGCGGCAGCAAAGGCGCTGCGTATTCGCAATTGTGGCGCCGAGGAGGTGAGTGGGGGAACCGCAAAGAAGGCCAAGCGGCGCGCGCGGCAGTCGGCGCAGCAGCAGGGGAGATACGCCACAGTAGCGAGCGGGCGACGGAGGTAGTAGCGATGGCTTCGAGCGGCGGCGGCGGCGCCGCGCCCGTGATCGACGAGGACTGGGAGGAGTGGACGCCCGAGAAGGGCTCCTTCCTGCACCACATGCTCGCGGGCTCGGCCGCGGGCGTGGCCGAGCACGTGTCCATCTTCCCCATCGACACCGTCAAGGTACAGTGATTGCAGGCAGGAGCGAGGGGAGGGGAGGCCGTTGCTGATGTAGGGTAGGCTAACACGTGAGTGACGATGGTGGTGATGGCGCAGACGCACATGCAGTGCCAGCGGTGCCCGGTGAACGGCCGGCCGATGGAGATGTCGGCCATCCAGACGGCGAGCAAGCTCGTGCGGGAGGAGGGCCCGTTTCGCCTGTTCCGGGGCGTGAGCACCATGCTGGGCGCGAGTCTGCCGGCGCACGCGGTCTACTTTTCCGTGTTCGAGGCGGCCAAGAAGCTCCTGGGCGCTGACAGCGCCGAGCACACGCCGATCGCGTCCGGTGCGTTTTCATGTTGGAGGTAGAGGGTGTCACGACAGGTTGCTAACGGTTGTTGTCCCTGCGTGCAGGCGCCTCGGGAGTGGTCGCCACCGTGTGCCACGACTCCATCATGACGCCCATGGACGTACGTGCTGGGAGTTTAGTGGCGGATGCAATGGCCTCGTGAGCTCACAGTGCATTTCCGTGTTTTCTATCAGGTTGTGAAGCAGCGCCTGCAGCTAGGATACTACAACGGAGTTACCGACTGCTTCCGGACGGTGCGTCGACCTGTTGCCGTTTGACTGAGAAGATGTGGACATGTGATCTGACGCCTCGAACGCATTGCATCTGTGCAGGTCATTCGACAGGAGGGTCTCCGCGCGCTGTACATTAGCTTCCCGACGACGCTCATCATGAACCTGCCGTACAGGTGCGCAGCATCGATTGCACCATTACTTGCAGCAGCGGTGTGACTGACTCGGACGCACCTGCAGCATGATCATGGTGTCGGCCAACGAGACGTTCAAGAAGGTGCTCAACCCGTCGGGCGAGATGAACGTGTCTGCCTACATTGCCTCCGGGGCGGCGGCCGGAGCATTGGTACGCTGGCGCTGGCGTGCATCAATGACTCCTCGATGTGGTGCAATTGTTCTAACGTGTGTGCGTCCTGATGGATGACAGGCGGGCGTGCTCACGAACCCGCTGGACGTGGCCAAGACGCGTCTGCAGACCCAGGCCATGGTGATCGCGGAGGACCCCTCGGTAGGCTTCCATGTTCCAACTGTTTCTGCTTCTTCCGCTGCTGCGTCTCCGGATCTTCAGGTTCTTTCTCGCTCTTGTCCGCGTCGCATGGTTCACTCACTCCGTTCCGTTGTGGGGTGTGCGTCTGTGCCTGTTCGCGATTTTTCACACAGTGTCCGTCTCGTACCCATTGTGCGCAGCTACAGACTCGCGGCGTGGCTCTGACCGTACCGGCGTCATGTGCAATCAACAACCCGGCCGAGGGCGTACGTTCCAACCTGATCGATGTTCGCCTGCATGTGCATCGCCATGACAACTGACAGAATGCTGTTCAAATGCAGATTGCGCGGTCCGAACCGGTCCTGCGTCGACAGTACGCCGGCCTCGTGGACGCCCTGATCCAGATCCGGGCCCAGGAGGGCTACGCGGGCTTCTTCCGGGGGGTCTATCCTCGCCTGCTGGTGCATGCGCCGTCGGTGGCTGTGTCGTGGACAACTTTTGAAGTATTAAAGAAGACACTCGATCGGTGGAACGACGAGTAGCAGCTAGCGCGCCATCGTGCTAGTGGAGGTCGCGACGCAACTATCCACGCCGGATGGTCGGAAGCGGGTCACAAGATGAGGCGCGAAGGGAGGAGGATCCATGTGTGGTGAAGGGCGGAGAGAGGAGAAAAAGCTGTACTGTCGGTGGTGGCGAGGCACCCAACGTTGAAACTGGAGAAGAAAACGGCACAAACAAAGAAAAAAAAATAGAGGCAAGGGCTTTTTGTACAGTTGAACCCGGTTGGTCAGCTTGCCTGTCAACGCTTTGGACGTTGATGGGACTCTAAACTGCGGTTGGATCTACATAGAGCTGCTATTTTGGACTTTCAGCAACCGCCAGCTCTGCTGGGGAGCTTATGCACGCGGCACAACGGGAGTCGACTAGTTCCTGACCCTGCATGCACGCTTGGGACAGCCCGGAGAGGCATGGATCACCATGAAGCGCCTTCAGACCACTCGCTGCGGAGTTCGTATCCGCTGGACTGGCAAGATCAGGACGAACGGGCGGTGAAGCCCATGGTGATGGAGACGGCACGGCGCAAGTCGGAGACGACGCCCACCAAGGCGATGGCAACGGCCACTCGCTGCTGCCTCCGCTCTATACTCAGCACTACTGCGGACGGAAATCCGTGTGCGACGGTGATACCGCTGCCGCTTGCTGCGCCACCCACGCCATCGGCTACCACGCGACCAGACAATAGCCTTCGGGTGTTCTGTAGTGCTGATTCTCCAGAAGTCAGCTCGCGTCCGGAGCAAGCAGCCTCGGCGACAAACGTCGCGCTTCCTAATGCGACCCGTTCGTGTCGGGACGAGCTGGTGACCGAGACAGATAAATCTACATCGCAGCCATCCTCACCAACGAAAGTCGACGGCGACTCCGGTCGGAGCAGCGGCGACGTCTTCCTGAGCGCTTCAATCCAGCTCTCCCACCTGCAGAGCGATACACATCAGCGCGTTCGTCAATTGTGGCACACCGTCCAGCGACTACGGTGGGAGAACCAGATCTCCGATGCCGCTGTCGACGCGCTACACAAGGAGATGCTCGCTCTCGCCAAGTGTGCCAGCGCCGAGAAGCTTGACAGCTCCAAATTCACCAAGACGGGTTATCTGAAGCTCGTCCAGGCGCCACTCTCGGCGACCGCGGCACTCAAGCAGCAGTCCGTCAAGGTGCTGTTCGGAGCCAACACAACCAAACCAGTGAGTCAGCTCGTCTGGTGCGCTCTCTCCGAGGAGCAGGCCAGGTTTGAGATGAGCCCTGTGCGAGAGACACCAGGTACTACGCCGTCTGCTCAGGTATCGCCGTCCACCGGTGCTCCAGCGGGAAAGCCGACATTTCCCAACTCCCTCATGGGGATCTTCAGCGATGCTTTCCAACCCACCGACCAGGAGGGTATCAAGAGAACTCTCATCAAGCTGCACGGCTGCCACGTCCGCACGATTTCAGCTGCTGCTAGTGTTGTTGGAGGTGATGAGTCCGCCAAGGTGTCAGAGGCCACGAACCGCTTCCAGATCTTGGTACCGCATTGCGATGCAATCGGTCGGGCCGGCGGCTCGCCGTCACACGCTGTTCGAGCTATTTCGTACGACATCTACGTGTTCGAGGCGGTGTCTGGCATAGGGAGCGCATCATCTCTCGGCGAAGGTTGCGAGGGTGATGAAAGCGGCGACGAGACGTGCGTCATCTCGTCGTGGGTGCGGGTCATCGACCGCGTTTGCATGTTTCACCTCTACAAACTGGAAGAACGTGTCCGGGGGGTTGAAGCCGCAGGTGAGCAATGGGTAAACGCATCCTTTGGCGCATGGATCGACGTCTAACTGTTTTGTTTTTATGGTTCCACTACACACAACAGCCGACTATCGAGACGTGCTCTCGAGGAGCTTTCCCTTGGCGATTTCTTTGACGTGGCTGCGCAACCGGCAAGACCGCGCAGAGTTGCAAGGTGCCGATGAAGTCGTTAGCCATCATCAAGAGGAGCAGTGCCGAGCTAGCCGGAACGTGACGATGGTGCAGATCATTAAAGACCTGGAGCGCGACAAGGTTTTGCTGGATCAGCGCCTCATGTGCCCAGCTAACAGCCTGTCAGCTCAGAGCGCGGATGGAGAAGTGAACAACGCACCAGCCACTCTTGACACGGTATCGGAGATATTCAAGTACTTGGTCATGAAGGTGATGGCTTCGTCCGTACTTCCCACTGGCCCAGCAGGCACCCCACGGACGGCTCCACCATCTCCATCTCGGCGCTTTGTGGGCTTCAGTGAGGCCAAAGCGGTCGCGTTCGTCGAGCGTGTGCTTCGAGGCTGCAGTCGCACGCAGAGTGGCGGCGACATTTATGACGCCATCAGCTTCCTGTGCCAACACCATCGCGTGTCCATCTGCCCGCTCTCCCAAGAGGCTTGCCCCGTCCAGATCAGCACTCCAGAGCGAGATGACAACGCCGGAGGGTTTCAAGTCGAAGTGAGGATGCGCATGCGTTTTAAAGTGATTGAGTTGACCCCAACGACGCCAACTTCGAGTCGCGCTTCGAGAAAAGCTCCGCCAGGCGAGACTGACGAAGGTCAGCGCAATGAAGGCGATCCAGCCACGCGTCAACAACGAGGCAGCTTGCAACGCCGAAGTAGTCTCCAGCGCCGCGACAGCCTTCGGGAGTGGGCCATCATCGAAGGAACGCTGATCCGGTACTTCACGCCAGGCAAGGTGTCAACTCCGGGATCGGTCACAGTCGACTTCGTCCATCGCGAGGAGAGATAGCTGCTGGGAGGGAGAAAGCAATCCCGACTTAGAGTAATGTTTATTGACCGTTCGTTACTCATTCACAATGTACCGCGCGACCATATCGCTCGCACAGATGCTGGAGATCCCGATCAGAAGAGGAGTGCTCGCTTTGTCCTTCAGTGCGACTTTCGCGCAAACGTGCTGGTCGAACCCAATGATCGCGATCGTGCACATGATAAACATGAATACGGTGCGGTACCCCCATCATGCTTAGATCTGCTCGCCTGGCTCTAGCAATGCGATCTACTTCAAGTCAACGAATGCTTAGCGCGCAAATACCATCGGCACTGGCTTCAGATGACGAGATGGTACTCGCCGATCGACGCCGGCTTCGAGGCGATGCTGTCGCTAGTCCTAGCGCGAAGTGGGCTGTAAGAGCGTTTGCTGCCTGTGCTTATAACAGAGCTCAGGGGATTGGTGAAGACGTAAGCCAGCTCTGATATGGGCGCACGAGTGCGCCATGACTTTGGGCGGCCGGAAATGGCCGCGGTTCGTGTGTCACTGCTTCGTGGATGCGGGCAATTGACCGCGTCTGCACGTTTCACTGTAGGAAGAGCGGGTAGGTGGCGTAGCTCCAAAAAAGTCTTCGCGCGAGGAGGGGTGAAACTTTTTGGGCATGTTGAAAATGCATATTGTACAGTCACAACCAGAGGCTGTGGCGAATTGCTGATTGCTTGTTGGCTGGTTGAGCTGTAAACGCAAATTTGAGGCCGTCTGTCTGACTCTCGTACGCTTCCCATTCCTAATTGACTCGGTCGACTCTCCTGTGAGTCTCCTTCGGGCAGTGGACAATCCGAGGCTCGGATCCCGAAGCACCTCCGTGCCGTTAAACGAATTATTGCAACTGCAACTTCAACTGCAACTGCATGCTGATCTGCACTCACTCATCAGCTCCCGAATGAACTTTCACAGTTGTCTACTTCGTAGTACTTAGTAGTTACTAGGAGTTGCGTAATATACCACCACCACCAAAAATGATCGAACCGCCCACATACAATCTCATTGCTTCCTACCCAGAGTGCTGGGTGAAGGTAAGACTGACATACTGCATTTACTGTACCGACTCCAACGCCCGCCGATTAGGCGTCTGTTCAAGCAAAGGAGCAAAGCGAGCGTCGCAACGCGATTTTTGGTCTTGACACCGCGCTAGCGAGCCGAGGACTAGATACTGGGATTGCTCCCACGAGAAGTGGCACGGTACCTGACAGGAATACTAGAATTAGTGTGAAAGCGTGAGGTATAACGTGATGAAATGTCGAACTTCGCGTGGACTGCCGTGGCCGTCGTTCGATCAGTACGTCGCGATAATCGACACATCCGTGAAGATGCAGAGTGGCAAACGTGGGTGCTTGGGCAGAAGCCCGCGTTAGATATGATGCATTCGCATAGCCTCACGAATGGCCAGAACCCCAACGGATTTCATTGCCTTTCGCCGCCTCAAAGGCGTCCTACTTCACTGTATTCCCTCCAGCCTTCTTCGGCATCGTCGCACGAGATTACTCGCGTGGATTCCAACATCTTCGCGTAGCCGAGCATCAATCTCCGTACTGTGCTGTAAGCGTGCTTGGGGTTGTTGAGTTGAAGAAACGAAATCTACTCGATTGGGTTACATTAAAGACTTCGCATGCTGTTGGAGAAAGCTCGGGTGTTGAGCCGCCTATTCAAAGTTATGATCATGGGAGAGCAGAAGCTGGAAATAGAAGTGTTGAGCTCTCCAAGAGCAGAGCTCATTCCACGCATACACTATGGTTGCCCCATTGGGATCGGCCCCCAAGCGGCTGATGTCTTGAGCGAGTCGTCAGTGTGGAAGATAAGAACTCGCAGGTTTCGGTAGTCGCGCTTGAAGTGTCGCAAAAGCCCGTCTCACTCCCACCATCAAATGATAGCGTTCCCGCCTGGATGTGTGCCACATGGTCGCGACTGGTTCAAAAGGTCGAGGAGGCCCACAGTAACTGTTATGATCGGCTGGGTCGGCGTCGACAGCTCCTGTTGATGAGATACCGGCCGGCTTGGTGCTGCTGCTGTGTGGACTCCGGTGATGTAGAGCTCACCATCGCCCAGAGCTCTGCGCCCCGGGCCAGTTTTACATCGATCGCCCCATCGCGGCAGAACGCGCAGTACGCACCGTAGCATTTCTCAAAGCTCGGGAAAGAAACGCAGCTGCAAGTGTATGGTCGGGGGTGATTGGTGTGTCAGCGCCCGCAATCCGTTTGCCTCGATTGCGCGCACGACGTTGATGCCAAGAGCGCGTCGACAGTCGCCGCGGATCAGGTCAGATCCCTCCGACCAACAGCCACCCCCCACGGGCGAGGTACAGTCAGCCCCCTCAAACTGCAAAGGGTGGGATATAACAATTATTACAAGATAACAGCATTCTATAAGGATTTGACACTATTTTGTATTGGCATATAATTGGTACCCTATAAATTATAAAAGGTAATTGTATACAAGCGGTTTGAAGTTTGGGGGGCTGACTGTACTGGTGAGTGCGTATAATAGGGCTCCGCCATCGTGATTATGCTCGTCGCCATGAAGAGTGGAGAGGAAGATTCTTTTGGCAGGTATCCGATAATGCCAGTCGGGGGTGTATCGTTGTATCGACCGCGGGCGGTACTTGGTGATAATAGCCTCTACTCATGCTTACCGCATCGGCTAAGCATCAATATTAGCGAAATGCTCGGAATGCAGCACATGTCTCCGGGGTAATGACAGCGTGCTTGAGAACTCCATCGAATGAATCCCTATCGCTTCAACGGCTTTGCGCCTCCTGCATTCACGCATTTTGCACAGCAATCCAGTTTTCGACGACTGATCGATTACCGGTGAGTGGCAGGCGGACCTGCCCAAACGCCGACACGTGCCCATAGTACAGCCTACTCTCCGTTTTCTACGAACGTGATATTTATAATACTATAAAGGTCTTAGTTTTATTCAAGGTGCCCTCTAATATGATTTTGCCAACAATTTGGGTAACAGTAACATAAAATTTCAAAGGATATGATGAGATTATAGACGTAGAAAACAGAGGGCAGACTGTAGCACTGAATGGTATACGCACATGTCACTTTATCTATCAAAAGCTTTGAAAAGTCGGCGACGGCGTGAAAGAACCTACACAATTGATTATGACCGTGCTCTGGTCAGTGTCCGAGTGCGCGCAATCGGACCTGGTGGATTGCTCGCACACCCGTGCACCCTGTCACAGACACCCCCCGACACAGAGACATACACCACGGTCTCCGCTTCGCTCGCGCGCCGGCCACTCTGTCATTTTGAAATTAGCTCTTTCCAGAGCAACAGCTTCCTCCTCCTCCTTTCTTCGCAGAGACACGCTCCACTACCTCTACTGCTTGGGTCGCGAGGATGACGACGACGCCAGCCGTCGACCTCAAGTCGGGCGAGAGCATGCTCGCGGGCGGCCCGGAGGCGCTGAACCACTACCTCGCCTCGAGCCTCGAGCCTGCCATCGGCAGTGAGCTGCCGCAGCTGGAGGTGCGCTACAGCAACTTATCCATCACCGCCGACATCACGATCACCGAAGATGTGACCGCCAAGTCGGAGTTGCCGACGCTGTACAACACGGTCGCGAAGGCGCTGGCCCGCCTGTCCCCGATGAAGCGCGTGGTGCGCAAGGAGATCGTCAAGAACGCGAGCGGCATCTTCAAGCCCGGCACGATCACGCTCGTCGTGGGTCAACCAGGGTCTGGCAAGTCGGCGCTCATGAAAATGCTGGCCGGCCAGTTCCCGGTGGAGAGCAACATCACGGTGGAGGGCGACATCACATACAACGGTGTGCCCCAAAAAGAACTCATCAAGCGTGTGCCGCAGTTCGTGGAGTACGTCCCTCAGTCGGACAAGCACTTCGCGACGCTGTCGGTGCGCGAGACGCTGCAGTACGCGCACCGGTTCGTCGGTGGTGGCCTCGCGGAGAAGGGCGCAGAGACGTTCACCAAGGGCTCGGTCGAAGAGAACCTGGCGGCGCTGGAGGCGGCCAAGGCATACTACAAGAACTACCCGGACATCGTGATCGGTCAGCTGGGTCTTCAGAACTGTGAGAACACCATCATCGGTAATGCGATGCTTCGTGGTGTGTCCGGTGGCGAGCGCAAGCGTGTGACGACGGGTGAGATGGAGTTCGGCATGAAGTACGTGAGCCTCATGGATGAGATCAGTACGGGTCTGGACAGTGCGGCGACGTACGATATCATCTGCACGCAGCGCGACATTGCCAAGACGCTGCACAAGGCGGTGGCGATCTCTCTTCTTCAGCCGGCGCCTGAGGTCTTTGCCCTGTTCGACTACGTCCTCATCATGAACGAGGGTGAGGTGATGTACCACGGCCCGCGCGAGGATGTGCTGCCGTACTTCGAGAGCCTGGGGTTCAAGTGCCCGCCGGATCGTGACGTCGCGGACTATCTACTGGACCTGGGCACGCGTATGCAACACCAGTACGAGGTAGAGCTTCCTGCTGGTTTGACGAAGCACCCCCGCTCTGCGAGTGAGTTTGCCGAGATGTTCGTCCAGTCTCACGTCTACGCGAATCTGATTGGCATGATCGATGCGCCGCTGGCCCCCGAGCTGGAGCAGCACATGAACGAATTCATGGACCCCGTGCCGGAGTTCCGGGAGTCGTTCTGGAGCAACACCCGGGCGCTGAGTATTCGCCACATGACGATCTTGTGGCGCAACAAAGCGTACGTTGCGAGCCGAGTGGTCATGACGTGCTTCATGGGTCTGATCTACGGCAGCACGTTCTACCAGGTGAAGCCGACGAACGTGCAGGTGATGCTGGGTGTCATTTTCCAGGCAGTGCTGTTCATGTCGCTGAGTCAAGCCTCGCAGATTCCGGTGTTCATGGAGGCTCGAGAGATCTTCTACAAGCAGCGTGGTGCGAACTTCTACCAGACGGCGTCGTACGTGACTGCCTACATGATTGCGCTGGTGCCGCCTTCCGTGTTTGAGATCGTCATCTTCGGGTCGCTCGTGTACTGGATGTGCGGGTTTGTCGCGAACGTCGGCGCGTACATCATCTACCTGATCCTCCTGACGCTGTCGAACCTCGTGCTGTCGTCGTGGTTCTTCGCGCTGACCGCGATGTGCCCGAACCTGGATATTGCCAAGCCCATGTCGACGTTCTCGATCGTGTTCATCATCATCTTCGCGGGTTTTGTCCAGCCTAAGAGCCAGATCCCCGACTATCTCGTGTGGATGTACTGGATCAACCCGATCGCCTGGTGTGTGCGAGCGCTTTCCGTGAACGAGTACCGCGCGTCCAAGTACGACGTCTGCCAGTTCGGAGATGTGGATTACTGCGCGGAGTTCGGCAAGACGATGGGCGAGTACTACCTGGAGCAGTTCGGTGTGCCGTCGAGCAAGACGTGGCTGTGGACTGGTGCCATCTTTATGATCTTCGCGAACGTGTGCATTATGTCGCTGAGCGTCTACCTTCTCGAGTACCGACGCTACCTGGCGCCGACCAACATCCAGCTGCTGCCGAAGGAGATCGAGGACGAAGCGCACGATGGGTACGCGCTGGCCTCGACGCCGAAGCACAACACTGACGGCGGCTCAAGCTCAGATACGTCGCACGATGAGGTTCTGGTGGACGTGCCGCGCCGCGAGAAGAACTTTGTGCCCGTGACGATCGCGTTTACGGATCTGTGGTACTCCGTGCCCGACCCGGTCAACCCGAAGAACACTTTGGATTTGCTCAAGGGCATCAACGGATATGCGAAGCCTGGCACTCTGACGGCTCTGATGGGATCGACGGGTGCTGGCAAGACGACTCTGATGGATGTGATTGCGGGACGCAAGACTGAGGGAACCATCAAGGGCAAGATTTACCTGAACGGTTACGAGGCGAACGACCTGGCCATTCGTCGTGCCACGGGATACTGTGAGCAGATGGATGTCCACTCTGAAGCTGCGACGATTCGTGAGGCGCTGGCGTTCAGCGCATTCCTGCGCCAGGACAGCAGCGTGCCGGACAGCAAGAAGTACGACACGGTAGAGGAGTGTTTAGACTTGCTGGACATGCACGACATCGCGGACCAGATCATCCGCGGCAGCTCGCAGGAGCAGATGAAGCGACTGACCATCGGCGTGGAGCTGGCTGCCCAGCCCAGTATTCTGTTCCTGGACGAGCCGACGAGCGGCCTGGACGCCCACTCGGCCAAGCTGATCATGGACGGCGTCCGCAAGGTGGCGGACAGCGGCCGCACGATCGTGTGTACGATCCACCAGCCGTCGTCGGACGTGTTCTTCCTGTTTGACCACTTGATCCTGCTCAAACGCGGTGGTCAGTCGGTGTTCGTTGGTGAATTGGGTGACCGGTGCCAGAAGCTGGTCAAGTACCTGGAGGCGGTCCCTGGAGTGACCCCTTGCCCACCGAAGCAGAACCCGGCGACGTGGATGCTGGAGGTGATTGGCGCTGGTGTGAGCAGCAACCGCGCTCGCGACTTGGATTTTGTGGAGATTTTCTCCAAGAGCGAGGAAAAACGTGTGCTGGACGAGACCTTGTTGGAGCCTGGCATCACGACGACGTCTCCCGACTGGCCCGAGGTGACGTTCATGAAGAAACGTGCGTCCAAGGGCTCAACGCAGATGTACTTCTTGGCGAAGCGGTTCTTCGCAATGTACTGGCGCACTCCGGCGTTCAACCTGACCCGTTTCGCCATCGTGTTCGGCGTCGCGATCATCTGTGGTCTGTCGTTCCTGAGCGTGGACTACACGACGTATAGCGGTCTTGTTGGTGGCGTGGGTCTGGTCTTCATGTCGACGCTGTTCATGGCCATGGCCGGCTTCATGGGCACTCTACCCGTCTACGCCACCGACCGTGCCGCCTTCTACCGCGAGCGGGCTGCGCAGACGTATAACTCGCTTTACTACTTCCTGGCGACGACGCTCGTGGAGATCCCGTACGTGTTTGGCCAGAGTCTGTTCTTCATGGTCATCTTCTACCCGATGGTGGGCTTCCAGGGCTTCGCGACGGCGGTGCTCTACTGGGTGCACATCTCGCTGTTCGTTCTGGGCCAGATGTACTTCGCACAGCTCCTGATTCACATGTTCCCGAGTATTGAGGTGGCGGCCGTCATGGGCGCGCTCATCAACTCGATCTTCCTGTTATTTGCGGGCTTCAACCCGCCATCGTCGTCGATTCCCGCGGGTTACAAGTGGCTTTACACGATCGTTCCTCAGCGCTTCTCGATCGCGATCTTGGCCGCGCTGGTCTTCTGCGACTGCCCGGAGGAGCCGACGTGGAACGAGGCACTGAGCCAGTACGAGAATGTGAGCTCGCACCTGGGCTGCCAGCCGTTGACCGAGACGCCGATCACCATTTCCCACACCACGGTGAAAGACTACATCGAGTCGACATTCGACTACAACTACGACGACCGCTGGAAGAACTTCGGCTACGTGTTCGTGGCCATCTTCATCTTCCGCATCCTCTCGATGATGTCGCTGCGCTACATCAACCACACCAAGAGATAGAGAGGAGAGCCCGTTGAGAGCGGTGAATGTCTGTTGTTACTGAGCACAGCACGAATGAAACCATTTGTACTTCATGCTAAGTTCGCAATCTTCTTTCCATGTCCATCAACTGCAGCACAGATTCGATTTCACCTACCAGAGCCCCGTGCCGATGAGTTGCAGAGTCGAGCTGTGCTCAACGCAACCGGACAAACTGCTGTCGAGTCTATGTCTACGTAGGTGTTCTTGTCGCTCCTCCACAAAGGAGCATTCAACTAGATTGGGTGAGAATCGTGCCGGAGAAGCGATCCATTACTAAATCTGGTTCGAAGGTGGTGATCCTCTCATCATGACGTTAATAGCCGTCATCAAGACGAGCAGCGCCGAGCTAGTTGACACGTGGGCATGGTTTGGTGCAAATCATTTTCTATATTACTGGACATGCACGCGCACTACCTCTAAAGGAGTTGGGGGATGAGGCTGGTGCTTCCGTCCAAAAACTGGGGCCGACCGTCCTCTTGCTCGGGTGCGGACGGTCCAACACTGGCTCGGCAGAGCGGGCAGGAGCGCTCGCGATCAAACCATTCCATGACGCACTCCTCGCAAAACATGTGCGAGCACGACAGCTTGACGGGAACGTGCATGGGCTCGTAGCAGATCGAGCAATCTGGGGATCCGGCCTCGGCCAGGTCGTCTGGAGTGACGTACGCCCCGAACTCGAGCCCCAGGGTCACGAACGAGCGAACAAGAGAGAAGATCCGGCGTCCTTGTGTCCCGAGAATCAACCCCTATAGTTCACATTAGACACATTTCGTCAGCAAAGGAACGGTGGAACAATGCCCAATGTGCATGCCAGCGCGGTTCCTTACCTTGATAAACAGGTAGGCAAATGTGAACACGTCTGCCATAAACTGGGACGAACACAGCTAAAAGCGCATTCAACATCATCGGTTGGATACGTCGCGTAATGGTGTTGTTGCCGCACATACCGCACAGTACCTGGTAGTAGCTGCACCACGGGACACCGGCGAGGAGAGAGCGAAGGAATACCGAGCACATTTCGATGATCCCGTACAGTTTTCGCTGAGACACCGGAGATGCAAAGCAGTATAGCCCACAAACGCGTCAGTACGCCGTTTGCTAACTCAATTGCCCACATGCTTTGAGCAAGCAAACCTTTCGACGGTAGAACGCGACCGAAGAGGAGGTGCGTGGTATTGTAGGCGCTGAGTTGTTGCCGCTTGCTGCTTCTTGACCCAATTCCTGGCCGGCAAATGCGGCATCGCTCTCGACACTGCTAGACGCTGATACGGGCGGGGCAGCGCCTCGCCGACAGAACAGCTTGTCCGATTTGATAGCAGCCACGATGGCCTTGACGCTCAGACTACAGAGTCGAATCATAAAGTCTGCATAGAGGCGTGAGCCAACAAGCAACCCACCTCAAGGTTAGATCACGGGACTGCGGTCAGCACGAAGGCAAAGAAAATCTTACCGTTCACCAGGACGATCCAGACCACATCCCAGAAAGCGCCCTTGTGGTTGTTGCTCGCTTCCAGCATTCTTGAAAAGTGGAGGAACGGGTTCGGCTCGCCATTCACGGTGCACAGCGCGACCATGTCGATTGCGCACATGCCAACAATCCCGATGAGATGAAAAATGCTCGCTTTGTCCTTCAGCGCGACTTGCGTGCGGACGCGCTGGTCCAGCCCGATGATCGCGATCGTCCCCACAACAAACACCAGTATCCCTGTAGCGTGCTGGTACGCAAAGTAGATCAGAAACAGCGCGACAAACGGCAGCGAGTGGTGGCAGCGCCGGAACAGCGCCTGGAGCTCGTCGAGTGCAGTCTGGTCGTCCGAGTCTGAGTTCTCCTCTGCGCCTCCAGCACTTCTGGTCTCCGCTTCCTCAGTGGGTGACCCGCCAGAAGCACCACGTTGAACACTTGGATCCGTTCGCTCTGAGCTGAATCTGGATATGTGAGGCGCATCAGGTCGGCGAATGTTGAGTTGACCGAGCGCGCGAATGCGGTGGGCGCTGGCTTCGGACGACGAGATGCTACTCGCCGACCGCCGCCGGCTTCGAGGCGATGTGGTCGCCCAATCCTGGCGCGGAGTGGGCAGCAAGTGCGCGGTGGCCGACGCTCCATCCGAGCGAGGGCTCGAGCTGTCCTGGGTCCCAGTCTCGCCGGCGGCTTCTTCCTCCGTGTTCACCCCGCGCTGCGCTTGGCCGTTGACGTCGAGAAGCCAGTGCGACAGTCCGAGCTGAGGAAGCGCCTGCAGCAGCCGCGAGCTCACGGCGTCACCGCTAATCGGCGTGCTGAGCGCCCGCGGGAGCAGCAGACGCAGGTGTTCGCTGTCGTCTTCCGCCTCGCCCTCGCGCTCGTCGTCTGCGAGCCGCGCCGATTCCATAAGCGCCGCCGCGTCTACGACGACGTCCGTGACCGCCATAGGCTCCGGGCCGGCGATTGGCGCCGGAGTCGATGCGGTGCCAGTGCTCGCGCGGCTGCCAGTTCGCGCGGCGTCGTCTTCCTCCATCGCTCGCCCTGGACTTGTGCCTTCCTCTGTTGCTTGCTTGTTCCGCGGCGCGAGTGTTGGTGCCGGCGTAATACTTTGAGATAGAAAGGATCAAATAGAACGGAGGAGAGTGGGTGCAGTACGCAACGCGGTAATACAAAATGATACAAAATAATACTACAACGTAAAGTTCACTGCATTTCCGACTGGATACTCTGGAATTTCCAAGTTGGAAACTCTCCGATTTCAGATGGCAGCAAACAAAATTATACTTCCACTGTCCCACGAGGATATGACGGTTTGGGTTTGTGTACCACACACAAAAGTTATTTGATCATGATTGGATAAAATTCGCATTTTGGTTAGGCGAACCATTACCGCTAAAACGAGTTCTGGCGCGCGCAAAGTTTCGCACACTTTTTGAGCACTTTCAGATCAATCAAGAATGCCCCGGCCCCCGGGGCAACGGAATGTCACGCCCGAGCAGCGCGTGGCAATCATCCTCCACATGACGGAGCTGTTCGCCAACGGGCGGCTCCCGAAGGGGCGTTTGCTTTTGCGGGGGAGGTGTTTGGGCTAGGCTGGCGTACCGTCTCAAAGGTGTGGACATTCACCCCTTCGGGGAAATACTAGTCTGCCTTAAAAAGTCCTTGAAATAGTAGGGGGCGAATAGACAGTATGAGTATGCTCCTGAGCCACCAGGAGTGATGGTTCCATAAACAGAACTATAGGCTTGGGACGGCTTGTCTCTCTCTCTCTCTCAAAGGTGTGGGCCGCGCGAGCCAGCCCTGCCGCGCTCGTAGCACCTCCCCCCAAAACAAATCGCCCGACCAAGCTGTCGGCGACCGAGGTGGCAGAGCGGATCGCTGCTGTACCACTGGGCGTATGCAAAAGCCTCCTTGCGGTCGCCGAGGCGACGCGCATACCCAAGCCGACGCTCGCCCGCTATCTCCGCGCGGGATTCTTTCGGCGAGCGTACTCGTGCGTGAAGCCCAAGCTGTCCACCGACCACAGGAATAAGCGACTCAAGTACGCGCTCAGCCATGTCTATCGCCCAGTTGGTACGATCTGACGCTTTATTACTTGTTAACGTTAATATAACACAGTTACTGTATGCTTTTAGGTGGCTGGTTGTGTCGCTTTGACGCCATGTACAATGTTGCCCACATTGATGAAAAGTGATTCAACTTGTACGAGGCATCAGCGAAGTACTATTTTGCGCCTTCTGAGGGCGTGCCGTACCGGGCGTGTGCCGACAAGCACTATATTGGTAAGGTTATGTTTCTAGCCGCTATTGCAAGGCCGCGCTGTGCCTTTGGCAAAAAGTAGCACTTCGATGGGAAACTAGGTATATGATCGGTCGTGGATATCATTCCAGCCGCCAGGTCCTCGCGCAACCGTGCTGCAGGCACGCTGGAGACCAAGAATGTCTCGATAGACAAGGCGCGTTACTCCAATTTCCTGGTCAACCACATCTTCCTGGCAATTCGAGCAAAATGGCCCGGTAAGTGACTGTTTCAGTACTTACTGTCATATCTAACCCAAACTCACTTATTTTAGGCGTCAATTATATCATTATTTTCTACTAACTCGCTCTAATTGTACTGATTTAAGGAGGAAGCGGGACACGATTTTCGCGCAACAGAATAATGCCAGCCCCCACGTGAAGGAAGACGACACAGCAATCGTGGAGGCTGGTCAAGCGATGAGGTGGGACATTCGAATGCGCTGTCAACCGGCCAAGTCCCTAGACTTCAACGTGCTAGACTTGGGCCTGTTCATGGTCATCCAGGCGCGCCAGTACCAAAGCACCACGCACGATACTGACGCCCTGATCGACGCTGTTCGCTCTTTCTACTCTGCCCTCCCTTCTGAGACTATCGGCAGGTGCTTTTTGACTTTGCAAAAGCCATGGAGTGCGTTATTCGCGCAGAAGGCGGCAACGACTACCGCCTCCCGCGTGTCCAGCGTCTCTATCGGGACTCAGGCACTCGACCGATCAGTTTGTACTGCGACAAAGAGGTTTACGAGGCGGACAAACGAGCTCTTAAGCAGCTTTGAATATCATCTTTTTAAGTCTTAGCATATTCACTTTAAAATTTAGCTTTATTTTTTCTTTGATTTAATTGGCTGAAAAATTGGCGACCTGAAATTTGTCACAACCTAACACATAAAACCTTGGCACATTAAATGCCTGCTTACGGTCTTTGTATTAGATTTAGCGGTGGTTTCAATGTTGGGGTATAAAGAGGAATAACCCACGATTCTAAAAAATATTACTTTTGTCAAATATCGCTTTTTAGTTTCTCAATTTCGACAAAAAATCGTTCTGGGGTCGGATTGTGGCCCACGTTGCTGGTGGTATTTGCCTCAGTTGTGACGTTACATTAGAGCAGAAATTAACGCTGTGTAGCTCCTTTTACGTGCTATCACCAAAGGGTCTTCCTGCTTTTGGAATCGCTGTTGATCTAAAGTTATGGAGGGAAAAAGCCAAACCGTCATATCCTCGTGGGACAGAGGAAGTACTAACCAACCTAAGTTCGAATCGTGATTTACCGCAGCATCCCTGTTATCTGGATTTTGCCAAAGTTGTTAGGAGGGTCTGATCGTTGGTCTGACTGGAGAATTTACCCTACAGAAAATTATATTTAGGGGGAAAAAACATATTACGTCCGTCTTTTTGAAATAAAGACAAAAAACATCCGATTCGTCCCTAATTCAGCAACCCAGCAATTAAGGTCAGTTTAGCTGAGGTTACGGTAAACGACGTCGCTGCTACATTTACCGTATAAAACGTAACACAGCTCGAAGTTGTGTCATGACGCGAATTTATGATCACGGTGGAACCCATAGCCGCAGCATAACCAATACACACAACAGGACCTGTACCCATCGTGTAATAAGAATGCACGACGGAACATATATCCGCAGCGTAACCAGTGCACACAGCAGCAGCGTAACGAATGCACACGACGCAGCCTATGCACACAACAAAACCCGTAGCTATGATGGACTTCGAGTGTCGTAGCGAAAACATATGTTTAGGAAGTCGTTGCTGGGTGGCTATCATTTCACAACTCCATTCGCAATTGTGTAACGCCGAGCAGAGCAACTCAGCAAACCGCACAAATCGAAATGAAGAGCGGCAACGTTTACCAGAGTAAGGATGTCTTCGAGAACGCAGTGGCTGATCTCTTTGTCGAAGACAACCACGAGTATACGTTCCCGCAGAACAACAAGGAGAAGATCAAGGCAGCTTGCGCGGCCGAAGGTTGTGCCTTCTTCATCGACGCTAGATTCCAGCCAAACCTTTCGCTACGGGTTACTTCGTGTTCGCTTGAGCACACTTGCGCCGTAACGGCGCTGGCGACCGCGAAGGGGTACTGGATTGAGTGCGTTTCTTCAGAGACCCTAAGCTACAGCACGGCCTCTCGATCTGCAGATGTCATATCCCGCGCACTTCGAGACCACGGCATCAAGGTCTCATACAAGCAAGCTCAATGTGCTATTTCTGCTGTCCGCACTCGCAGCCTAGGCAGCAGTATCGAGAGTCACGGCCTCATCGGGCCGTGGCTAAACGGTATCGCACGCGAAAACCCGGACTCTCACTTCGACCTTGTGCGGAACGGTGGACAGCCGGACCGCATGTTCTTGGCGCTTAATAGGACGGTAATCGTCGGATGTCTGGAAGTGCCACAGCTCAGTAAATTGCTGCAATGGCATGCACGCCCGGCGGACGAAATCCGACATGGTAGCCTTGAGCGCTGTGTTAAGACTGGTCGTTGCGGTAGCGGAACCAGAACCTGTGTTTAAGAGCGCCGACGAATCCACTCCAGCTGCTGTAAAAGCGCAGCGAAGGTGCTCAAGGCGCCGCTGAGCCCAAAGTGCGGTCATGGTCCCAGACATCTCCTCGAGATCGCGCAGATCCTGGCACGATGGTGCGCAAATTGTCGGCAACGACGTGTGAGTCGAGTCGACCAAGATGGCGGCGTTCGTCGAACGCACCTGGATAACTGAGTCAGCCGTCGGCACGCACCCGACAGAGGCAGGGTATGGCTCGCAGAGCAACGTTGATCGCCCGTTGGGCGTCAGTAGGAATGGCTTGTGAAGCGCAGTTCCCACGACCTGGACGTAGCTGGCAGATTGGAGTCGTAGAGCTCCTCGTGACTCGAATGTAGGCGCCGGACTGCGCTCGTCATGTGTGTAGCGATTTGTGGTTGTGGACCAGGAGACGATCGGGAATTGTCGTGGCGCGTTGTAGCAAGGTCGAAGGGAGGGCGCGGTAGCGAGGGATCATCGTGGGGGAGTCTATTACTAGATACAATCGGACTCGTGCCACCAGCCTCTGCGCGCCATCAGGCCCGTCGGCCGCGGGGCCGAGCATTCGAAGACACCGAGGGTCGGTCGACGCCGACATTCTGACGTGCCCACACAAGTAGCTGCTCTGGAAGGGGCTCTGGCCACTCATGAAGATGCCATGTGACATTGCAACCTGCCCGTCCATTGGAGCACCCGTTGCCGGAGAAATGACGGAGACATGGCTCCTCGCCCTTCGAATTCTGAGGCACCAGCTCTGCGATATGCGGCGGCAGCTTCGACGGCGGGCCGAGTTAGCGCGACGGGCCGCCCGCGTGCCGCTGCTGCTGCGCCGGACGGTATGGGTGGGGCGTTCGCGTCCGGGGAATGTCGAATGCCGGCGTGGCAACTGGGGACTGTATCGAGGCGATCACGAGGTCGGCCAGTCACTGAGGCGGCGTGGCATCAATTGCCCGTAGGGCATTCTTGTAGTGATGAGGTCAGTCCGGTCCTTCAGTTTGTAGAGCATCGAGGGCGTTTCCCAGCCACATGTCGACGTGGTTGAGCGTCATCGTCACTGCTTGGGGAGACGGGCTCCGGTTGGAGGCTGCGTAGTCAAGGACGAACCGTTGGAGCGCTGATGTGATGCAGTGCGCGTACTCGAACAGTGCGACCGGGTGAACTTGCACAGCCCGGTGACCGCGGCAATCAGGTCTTGCATAGAGGCACAGGGGCAACATGTGTCTGTTGGTAGCGTGGCCGCTGCGCTGAACACGTACGAGACGGCGGCATTCGAGGAGGCGGACGACAGCGCCTTCGAGCAGTGATTCATCACGAAGCACATGACCGACGCGCCGTGGGAGCCAAGCCGATCACCGTGTAGGGCCATGACAAGCGCTGGGCCGATCCGGTATCGATTCTTCATCTGTGTGCACAAATCCAAGACAAATGAGCGCGAAGTGTGCAACTTACCCGCAGTAGTGTGGAGACCTCGATAGAGATGATGCGCGACCAGTATCTCTTGAGGGGCAGGCGGGTACAATACTTTGGGACGATTAGCCGGGTACTCGAACGGGCAGGTCGGCATGTTCACGGTTTCATCCGGTGGGTAGGCCACACTGAATGCCTCTTGTACGTTGGTACCGCTACTCGGGACCGGGAGCGGCGTGTTGCGGACCTCCTGCATCACTGTAGGATCTGACACGACCGCGTGGGGCGGAGCGTTCGCCGCGTCACCTTCACTGTGCGGCGCGTGCAGTACTGGGGCAGTGCCTTGGCCGCTAAGTTGCGCGACTAGCAGCGCCACCGTCGACGCCAGGCTCGAGACTTGAGCCTGCAGCGCAGCAACTTGGTCGCTTGAGGACGCAGGAGCTGGCGGTGGAGCATCGCGGATTGGTGGTTGAGCGTCGGCAGTAAGTAGGGGCCCACCAAGTTACTCAACCAGCCGATCAGAGACGGCCGAACCACGGGTCGGGCGCTGGTCGAGCGGTGGTGACAAAACCAGGATCGGCTCGTCGTCATCGCTGTCGTCATCAGAGTCGTCGGCAATGATAGGGGTCCGGGTCTTGCCCTGCGTAGGCGCCCGAACGCAAGGCCGTTTCTGGAGTAGAGCCGCAGGGCAGTTGGGACCGCAGTGGACTTCCGCTTTGCCTTCCCCACCGCGGTGCGCCGCTCAATGTTCGGCCCGCCAGCATCAGCACTGGGAGTTGACTGGCCGAGATCAGCGGTCGAGACTCCCCGACGCGCGGGTTCTCCGCAAGGTGCGCGCGGAGTATGAGCCCGCGGCGTCCCCTGGCGACTTGGTGATACTGGAATTGGAGCGGCCGCAGACGGCGTCGGTGCAGCAGTCGTAGTCGCCGGGTCGGCGGCAGTTGGCTCCGACTCGGCACCAGCTGGAGTGGAAACGTCACGCTCCTCCGCTCGAGGGAGGGGCGACGGCGGAGCACGTTGCGTCTCTCGATGAGAGCGAAAGGACGGCATGCTGACGGTTGAAGGGTCGAGGAGGGAGGGCGTTTGGCTCGTGCTCGAGGCGCGCCAAAGCGGGAATGAGGCCGAGTCTCGCGGCGCCCAGGCCGGCGCGGAAAGCCTCATTTCCGTTTCCGCCTCCCCAGTCGTTACGAAAATAGTTCAAAGCCGTCCAGGCGACCTGGTAGCGTATCACCCCTGAGACGATCACCAAGCTCGTGAAATCAATGTCAGACCGATGCTGCGACGTCATCGATAAGTGTGGACGCAAGACCAAGTACTAAAGCTTCTTATTGAAGCTGTTTGCGGCCTCGATCTGTCGTAAAACGCGCGAAAAAGCAAACGTTCGCTTACTTTTGTCACCCCCGAAACCGCTAATTTTCAGTGTTTTCATCGCTATTTTCGATTGACTGAGCCGATTGCCGCAAGAATGGTATGGCTCAAATTGTCGTAATTTGCACTTTCTTTTGAGCTAGACCACGAGTTTGTACCGCGAATTTTCAGAGAGTTACGCTCAATCAAATTTTATTCGTAAAATTATGGCACGCACTTTACACCGGGTTCTCTCTAATACGAAGTGGTACAGTGCTGGCCAAAATTATAAGAAAATGGTGTTTTGATTGATTGCTTAGCCAACAGGAGGTCTGGAAAGCTGAAACTTCGTCAAATAGCTATTCTAAACGCGACAAACACAGTGGTGCCATTTTTTTCCGCGTTCGATT
>JAASGW010000406.1:0-27594 GCA_023334395.1 Phytopythium sindhum | reverse complement strand
ATGGATGGCGAACAACCAACTTTGTCGAGAGCGAGCAAGCGCGCAGCTTGAAGTTGAAGCCTCGTCTCATGCTCCCGTTCGAGTACTTCAAAGCATACGCACTGATAATGATGGGCGAAACACACTCTAGAGTGCAAGCTGCTGAGACGTGGCAGAGCGCTAGTCAATTGCTGACTCCGCGAGCAGAACAGAAGCTTCAGCATCAAATCAAGGAGGCTTCAAGTTACTGTGCTATCCGCAGTTCTGCCTCGGTGGCGTTTGTGTCCCGTGTCAACGTACCCATGAAGCAACGGCGTGTTCAACTTACCAAGGACAGTGCGTCGTGCTCCTGCTTGACATGGGTTCAGCATGGAATCGTGTGTCTCCATATCGTCGCAGTGAGTCAACGCAACAACGGGGAAGACTTGATCTTCAACGTCATGGATGCATGCTACACAACAGCTCACTACTCCAGCAAACTAGTCCCGATCGAGATACCAGAAGATACGAGTTTGGTTCGTGATGACGCGCTGTTACCAGCGGTGTATCATCAACTTCCTGGTCGGCCGAAGAAGCGTCGAATCTGGTCTCGTGGTGAGACAGGGCGGACACGCAAGCAGTACAGGCGCAGCAAGTGCGGTAAGACAGACGGGCATAACAGTGCCACTTGTAGAGCAGCATAGCGAAGAGCAAAACGGAAGCATCTATTTGAATAGAGGCTCTCATTCGCTCTCATCTACACTCCGTGTTACATGGGTGATGCCAATATGCCAACCGAGAACGTGTGTACCCAGAGGATTACCTCATTCGACTCGACACGAACGACTATCAGAGCACCCCGGTTGGTGGCACGTAATCCAACCGAAGTCCTCCAGTCTGATCCCACGAGACTCATCCTGTCAGGTGAAACGAGCTGCACCAGGCTCTTGATTATGTCTCAGATCCGCGCAAGCGCTCATACACGACAATTATCCCAAGCTATCGAAATTTCCCACATGTCACGGTTGTGGGACTTGAACACACACAGCTTGAATGACTCCAAGCGGCCCACACCATTCCGACTAGATGCAGACTAGGATGTTTGCTGAACAATGTCAAATCTGGAATTGGGACTTCAACAATTGTAACCATACCAGTAACTGGTTACGGAACTGTACCCTTCGAACTGTGTAAATTACTCACCTCAACCATAAATTACCGCTTGAGTCACCTTTTGAAATTTTCCCTAAATTATACGGTATTCATTAATTCTGGCAATCAGTCTGTGAAGATGTCGAAGCTCTGGATTTTTGCTTTTGTAGCTAACGAAAGTAAAAATCCAGAACATTTTGTCACAAAACCGAGGAGGGACGCGATGAGATTTTTCACTTGGACGTGTTGAGAACCAAATCAAAAGCCAACGACCGAGCCAAACCCCGCGCCATGAGCGACCAATCGCAGTCGTTCCGCCACCCCGGGGGCCCTCCGCCGGCGCCGCCGCAGCCCCCGACCAACCCGAATGTCGCCGCTGCTCCGCCCGCCCGGGCCTCCCCCTTCGCGTCCGGGTAACGTGGCGCTCGTGTCTTATTGAACAGCACGTCCGTTGTCATTCTTGCTGACTGAACAGCCACATCTCTGCGCGGCAGCCCCGTCGCCATGGTGAACCAGATACGCCCGGGGCTCGCTGCTGGCGGTCAGTTCCTGGGAATAGCGGCGCGCACGGCGCCTACGCAGCTGTCAACGCCCCTGGTCGCCCCGCGCCGCGCGTCATCCCCACCCAAGACCGCGCCGATCTCGGCCCCGCCGGCGATCCCTGCGGCATCGGACCTCTTTGGCACCGCCAGTCGCCAGCAGAGCGTGTACACAACCCCCGATCCGTTCGGATCGCTGAGTGCGCCTGCCCCTCCGTTCCAAATGCAGACGGCGGTGCCAGTCCCGCGCGTGGAGCGCGCATCCGCCGAGAGTCTGTTTGGCGCGCCTACTACGGCGACTCCGCCCGGGCGCGTGAGCCAGCAGAGCGCAAACTACAACAACCTATTCGGCAGTCCGGACCGTTCGGCCGCGCCGAGCAGTGCGTCTCCAGTCCGGCGTTCGTCGCAGAGCTTTTCGTACGGCCAGAATGCGCAGCCAGCAGCAGGAGTAGCCGGCGGCACGCAAGGGCAGCAGCAGCAGCAGACGTCCGCTGTCCCGTTACGACAGTTCGGGCAGCAGCCCCCACCGCCCGCTGCTCCGTTTTTGGGATATGCAGACGGGAATAACGCGCGCACGCAGTCGTACCGCGGCAGTGGCGCCGCTTCTGCGATGTCCCCGCCGACCTCGATGGGGTCAAGAACATCCCTCTCCCCGTCGACTCGACCGGGCATTCCCCAATACTCAGGCTCTGGCGGCAGCCTCCCGACATCTTCGCCGCCTCGTGGACAGTCCGCGGTTGCTTCTTCGGATGAACTCTTGGATGCGTTTCTCGCGATGCCGCTTGACGTGCATTTTCGAGACCCACGCAACCTGACGGCCGGCGACCCGCCGGCGTCAAAACTGCTGCTTGCAGACATCCCTGACACCATCCAAAGTCTCGAGAGCTTGTACAGGCAGAGGCGATGGAGGTCGTTGACGAAGAAGGCGCTGGCCATGCTGCAGAGCCCCGCGAGCGACCCAGTCACGACGCTCGCGATCAAGTCGTGGTGGCTCGCAGGACTGATCAAAGATGGCCACTTCGACAACGCAGCCAGTGTGTTGGACCAGCTTGGCGACCTGGACGACTTCGCTACGGCGAATGCCACTTCAGGGGATTTGACTCAGTTAAGACTCTTCGTGCCGATCCGGTTGAGGTTGCTGGAGGCGCTGCTCAGCAAGTGCAAAGGGAACCTTGCTCTGCACGAGAAGCAGTTGTTCCAGCTGACTAGCAAGCTCCGGCTCGCGATTGAAGACGACATCACAATGGATGTGCTGGGTGTACAGACGGATGTGGCTGCGCGGTGGCTGCGCGTTGCGCAGTTCGCGCTCGTTAACCATCTCATTCAGCAGCACAAGTTCGCATTAGCTCTGCGAGTGTGCTCCAAGATTGAGGTACGACTCGTTCTTCGTTGATTCTGTGCTTGGAGTGGCAGCCTAACTCACCAAACACCGTGGTTCTGATGCATCCCAGCTCGAAAGGCTTGCGCTGGACGAGAAGGTTGTGGTGCTGTCTCGCTTCGGCCGCATAAACCTCCAAATGGGCGACTTGTCGACCGCCGACAAGATGTTTAGTATGGCTCGGACGTGTATAGAGCTGCTGAAGTCGAGCCGGCCGGTGCCGACGGACCAAGAGGCCAACCAAATGGCCCAGCTCGAGTCGCGGCTGCTGCTGAACGACGGCATGCTATTCTTTGCGCAGAACAAACTTCAAGAAGCGCTGAGCGCGTTCGATGGCGTCCTGGACTCGGAGGCGCGCCGCGTTGCCGACTTCTACCCCGAGAACGGCGCCGGCCCTGCACAGCAGGACGAGGAGTTGTTCTTGGAGGAAGACTTGATTTGCGCCGCGGTCAACAACTACGCCATCTGCGCCCTGTATTGCTGCGACGTGAAGGGGGCGGTGGCCGCGTTGGAGCGCATGGTGCGGTCCAACCCGACGCGCTTCCTGAACGGCGTGGTTGTCTTCAACCTGAGCTCGCTGTACGATCTGGTCTATGACAACGCGAACAGCGCCGCCCGCAAGGAGATGATGAAGAAGCTGGCCGAGATGTACGACCTCGAGCACATTGACCCCGCGGCGTTCCGGATCTAGTGAGGACAGTCATGCGCCTTGTTACCCGTTGCCTAGCGTCGTATGAAGCTCTCACACCTTTTTATTCGATACGTGTTTTCTTTATGGTGTCCCGCGCGTCGGTCGCGCCCTCGTCCTCGTCTTCACTGCCGCTGCTGCCGAAGTGAATGTGGGTCGAGCGCTTCTTCTTCTTGTGAGCAGCCTGAGTGGATATGCGAGGTGGCGCCTGCGACTCATCAGGCTCAGTAGCACGAGCTCCCGCACCGCCATTGCTGACAGTCGACTCCTGCGTTGGAGAGGTTGACAGCTTTGTGTCTCTATGACTAGCGCCAGCCTCCGCCTCCAGGAGCTTGGCCTTGAGTTGCTCCTTCAAGCTGAGCCACCGAAGCTTGCTCATGGCGCGGATGCCGTTCAGCGACGGCACGCGCGCTGCCGCAGCCTTGACGGCCGTCTCGGCCGCGTCGGGGCCGGCAAACTCGACGAACGCGAAGCCCTTGAACTTGCGGCTCTGCTGGAACCGAGGCATGCTCACCAGGTTGACCTGGTGTCCGAGATAGCAACAGAGAGCGGTGTTACTCCGGAGCAGCGTATCCAAAGCGAGCGCGGACGCCTTCGTACCTTGCCAAACTGGGAGAACATCTTCCGGAGCGAGTCGTGATCGTCATCCGCTCCGAAGCTTTCGATGTAGATGGTGCTCGCGTCTAACACATAGATAGACACATACTCTAAGGGACCGAGGGCAAGGTCGCATACAGCACAACCGCATGGAAGCACCGCAGTACCCGCTTCGTGACTGGTGTCGGTGGTGGGGAGCTCGATCGGCGCGATGCTGGCGCCTGGGTGATCTGCGCGGATCAGACTCGACTTGTCCGCCGCCTCGAGCACCATGCGCTCCGTCGCTTTGAGCGCCTTGAGCCTGCAGGCACCACAGCCGCCACATCAAAGCGCGTCAGCCGTCAGAGGAAGCGCTTGGCGACAAGCAAGATCCTAGACATGGACGCACTTGTTGAACGAGAGGAAGAGGCGCGCGGGGACGAAGCCCCGCTCGTCCATGTTCTGGCGCAGGAACTTGTCCTGGCGCAGGTTGCTCTCACTCAGGTAGAACTCGAGCTGGCGCTGCAGCCGCTTGCGCAGCGACTTCTGCCGTGGCGCGTCCGCCATGTTGGTTGGGGTAGTAAGAAGCGCTCACCAGCCAAAACACAATAAACTCGCATATCGCATACTGGAGCCTACTATAACGCATGTTGGATCAGTGCGAGGATATGGCTGTGTCAGTGAGACCACCAGAACACCCAGGTGAGCACCTGGTGCTCGGAACTACATGCACTACATGTTGCGGCGACTGCGTGCGACGCGAGCCGTGGCCGACATGGCGGAGGCGCCCATGGCGACGCTGGAGCGACGGAACGGTGCTGAAAGAGTCAATTCGTGTACCGACCCATGTTGTGCGGACTCATGCTGAACGGCGGTTCGGACCTGGTGAGTCAAGGATCGGCGGACTGCTCACTGACCAACCCACGGCAGCGCGATGGGCTGTGAAGTGAATGCATGCGCATGGGCTGCTTGTTCCCCTGCACCAGGAACAGCTCTTGAAGTTCAAAGCGTCAACGTTGCGGTATGTACAGCTAGTGACAAAAGTTTACGCACCCCTTGCCAAAATTTATTTTGGCGCCAGGTCTCATCTGAAAATTCAAATTATGACCTGGCGATTTAACCAATCGCAGATGATAATACTCTCAACACCATGCCGAAACCACCAATCCTCAACAAAAGTGGCAACTTCACAACACAAAACTGAAAAATGTTCCCGACAAAAAAAGTTTGCGCACCCTGATCCTACATTTGATTTCTGTATACAGCAACACTTCAAGTTCAATCTGTTCTAGTACTTGCTGTGGCCACCTTTCGCGACCAAAACTTGGTGCAAGCGCTTTGGCATTGACTCGCAACATTTCTTGACTGTCTCTGTGTCAATGCTGTGCCAGATCCGAGAGAGCTTTCCGTTCAAGTCATCGATGGGCGTCGCTGGATCCTTCCGAAGGTCACGCTTCATGATGGACCACAGATTTTCGATAGGATTCAGGTCTGGGCTTTGAGGCGGATGCCCTACGTCAATGAAGTCAAGCTCCTCGACGACATCCTTCGTTGCACTCATTCGATGGGCTGGCGCTCCGTCTTGCACAAAAACGTTCAGCTCAATGATGCCCAGCAATTCACGTGTTGCAGAGATCTTGTGACGCAGCATGGTGCGGTAGTACTCGCCGGTCATAAACCCCGAGCAAAAATGCATCTTGCCGACCCCCTTTGACGTAATGCAGCTTCACGCCATCAGAGACTCGCGGCCAGATTTGAAGGTCGACAGGGTGCACTTGGCGTCGAACGCTTCGTGTGATTGACGCCACACGGTGACCTTCCTGGTTCGGCCGTGGAGTTGAATGGATGCTTCGTCCGTGAACAGAACGTCCCCCCAGCCGTCCTGCTACGGCAGTGACTTGAGCATGGGCTTGACGTACTTAAGCCGCTTGCGCTGGTGCTCGAGCGAGAGGAACGGCTTCTTCCTTGCCGACCTGTCGTGAAGGCCAGCGTCGCGCAGATGTGAGCGGACGGTCGACGACAACAGCGCATGGCTCGTCAACTTGGTAACGCGCTCTGCGGTGGCCGTGGCCGACGCAAAGCGATCTCTCCCCGCTTCGCGAACGATGCGGCGGTCTAGACGTGCGTTGGTGACTCGAGGTCAACCAGAGCGTGGCTTGGGGATGTAGCTGCCCATTGACTTAAAGTGCTTGATCAGTGTGCGAACGCTGCTGATCGGCATCGTGAGCTCCTCAGAGATGACTTTGCAACCTTTTCCAGCTTTCCACTTGCCCACACACCGATGCCGCATATCCGGCGAGTACTCTGGAGCGCGACCCATCTTGTTGGCGGAGTGCAATTGCGAAAGTAAGTCTGCCGGACGTGCTTCAACTGGTGACAGCGGGCAAATCCGCAAAGTATACAAAAACTAAGATAAGATAAAGGGCGCGTAAACTTTTTTCGGCGGGTATGTTTCTCAAAACGCAATTGGTCAGCCTGGACAAAACATCAGTACACACGACCTACACTGCTGGAAAGCTTACGTTTTTAGCTTGATTTGTACCCATTTTTGCGCCAAAATACGCATTTGGAGCAAGCTGGTGGCGGGAAACGAGAATTTTTGATTGGGGTGTGTAAAATTTTGTCACTAGTTGTACAGTGCTACACAGTGGCGATGTCCATGTACGAGCAAATCGGCCACGCACGAGAAGAGAGTGAGCCAGTGCCCTACACGGCTTGGCATATCAGAGCCCCAGGAAGGTGGACAAGCGTTTGTCCACTCAATTGGTCAAAATGCGCCGCTCGTGGGCATGCGATTGGCTAACCGCCTTCCCGCTGGACAGGCTCACGCGTCGGCAATCGGACGACGCGCCCGTGTCGGGTGTGGCGTTGTCGCTCTCTCAATGCACTACAGCGCGCCGCTCACGTGCTATTCAGCGTGTTCATCCTGTGCAGCCCTCGAATGGCGCCGAGAGTATTTCCGGACGCGCGTTTAACGCGACTGACTGTTGGCTGTTGGCTGGGCGCGTCGATGGGCGCTGGCCGCTGCATATCCAACCCGAAATACGCCCACCCATCGGACGGATTTAGCTGTAGGCGATCGCATCGCATCCCATCGCGGCGCGAAGCGACATATCGCACCCAACAGCTTGAAGTTTCTCGTGAAATAGCCTCTGGTGCGTACGGTACCATCCGGTTCGCGGTGAGATTGGCGGCCCCTTTCTCTCGCGCCATACAAACTTCAAGTATGAGCGTAGAGCTAAATGACGATGGCAGAAACGTGGAAAGAGACAGTAGAAGGGGAGCGGCGCCTTCTCGGGGTGCGCGTATGCGATACATAATGGGAGCGAGACTGTCGTCGTCGCCCACTCGCTGCCCGTTGGTTGGATTCGATCCACAGTGAGACCCAAGGAGGCGCCTACCGCCCAGCGCTGCTGCCAGCCGCGGCCGACGCGCGCAGATCTATATTTGCCGAGTCAGTTTCGCTATCGCTCCGCTCCAGCCACGCCCGCGCGTGCGCAGAGAAGGCCAAAGATAGCGCTGCTGCACCTCGGTCGGTGGCCGGCAGAGGGCGCCGGCAAAGCGCGCGCCCACACGCGAATCGGAGCGCTCCTGCAGCAGCCGCACCGCCGGACGGCCGCCATGTTCGACGACCTGCTCAAGCTCTTCCGCAACAGCCCGCGCTGGGCCAACTCGCCACTCGCGCGCCGCCTCGGCTTCAGCGCCGAGCTCTCATACGAGGAGGACGACGCCGGTACGCGCTCTCGCCCGCTGCGCTGGCGTGGGGATGAACAGCCGGGTCGCTAACCTCTTGTCGCTTTGTTCCGCGCAGAGAACCTCTCCGACTGGACGCGTGTGACGACGTCGGGCAACCGCCCGCCCGTGCGCAGCGGCCACTCGGCGCTTGTCGGTGCGTTCCCTTCGTGCGCCTTTCACGGTCGTATCGTCATCTTGAGGCTGACCCGCGTCCCGTTGTCCTCTACGCAGTCGACGACATGATGTACATCTTCGGCGGCTACAACGACGGCAACTGCCACAATGACATCTACGCGTTCGACCTGATCCGGCATCACTGGACGCGCATTGAGACGTCGAACGGCATCTCGCCCGACGGCCGCGCCTCGCACGCCTGGTGCGTCTCCACGGACAAGACTAAACTGTACCTCTTCGGCGGCTCGGGGCCGCACTGGGGACAGACCAACATGGGCAAGCTGCTGCAGTTCTCCATCCGCGACAAGAACTGGACCATCGTCGACGCCGAGGGCGCGCACCCGCCGCCTGGATACGGCCAGAGCCTGTGCTCGATCAACAACAAGCTCTACCTCTTTGGCGGCACGTCCGGGCACGTGTACGTGAACGACCTGTACGTCTTCGATGAGCTCACCAAGGTGTGGCGGAAGGTGGAGACGGCCGGGAAGCGGCCGAGTCCTCGCTACAAGCACCAGGTCGCGACGGTCGGCAACCGGATGTACGTCGTGGGCGGCGGGTTGTACGACCCGCCCAAGGGCCCCATCGATACGTTCTACCTCGACGTGAACACGCTTACGTGGCACTACCTCGAGTGCAGCGGCGACGTACCCAAGTCGCGCATCGCGCACACGATCTCGCAGATGTCGAGTGACCCGACGCGAATCCTCATGTTCGGCGGTCGCGACGACTCCGGCACGCGCCGCAACGAGCTGTCGGAGCTGAACGTCGAGACGGGTGTGTGGCGCATCTTCGAGCCGCAAGACGGATGCCAGCCGGACGCGCGCGACTTCCACAGCAGCGTCGTGCACGAGGACCAGCTCTTTGTCTTCGGCGGGTCGAACGGAGTCGAGCGCAACAACGACGTATACCGATACACCATCACGTACCAGCCGCCGACGCTGCTCATCTTGGCGATGCAGACGCTGCGCCGGAACCTCGTCGACGTGCCGACGGAGACGGTGGATGCGCTGCCGTACGAGCTCCGAGTCGGCGTTCAGAACATCAACCCCGACGTGCGGTCGCCGTACAACACGACATGGTTCGCACTCGACAATCAGAAGCCCACGACGGGAATCATGCCGTCCATCATGTAGGATCTAGAACATGACACTACTGTTATAGAAGTATTTAAACGACACACACAGCTAAGTTATTGAGATTTTCCCATTCCCAACAACGTTAGTGAGAGCGAGGCAAGACCGATACGTGAGACAATGAAAGGCAGCGGCGCCACCACGACCGGCGCGAGGAATCGCTTGAAGGATTCGTCCTGCTAGAGGATTCGGCGGTCGATTGACGCCTTACTCGTCTCCGTCGGCGATTCCTCCGGTGCAGAGTTGGATCGTGCACTCTGCTTCAGGCATGCAGGGACTGTCGATGACTTTGCTGTTTCGCGGGAAAGACCAACAAAACAAGCTTTAGCATCAGCACTTCCACTGGTAGTACACAGTCCATTCATCACGTACCAGATCCGGTTTTCGGCTCGACCCTTCCGCATCTTGAGCGCACAACACACGAGTAAGCGTGTCAGAGCAAGAAAATCAAAGCGTAGATCACGTCATAATACCAAGGTCCGTTATCGTACCAGAATGCGCGTATGCACGGCATGCGAGATGACGTGACCACCTGAGCAGCGCATAGCAAGAAGAATTAGCGGTCTCCACCACGAGATATGAGCAAAGCGAACCATACCGACTGGCTTCATGACTGGTCCGAACATCGAGTTGGCACCCGGATCAGCCATGACTTGGTTCACGACGAGAACAGCGATGTTGAACTCCTATGGAAAGCAAGCGAGCCACATCATCAGATAACCACTCCAAACATGATTCCCAACGAGTTATCGGCATGCCACAAACCTCTGCATGCTTCACCAGTCGGATCAAGTGCTGGTTCAATCGTTGCTGCCGCTCGCTCAGCTCTCCTCTGCGTCACCACTGCCGTGAGATTGAGTTGCAAATGATACATCTTGAAAATCACCGACAAGACATACCTGCCGGAGAAATCCGTGCGGAAGAGGGCCGTCACGGAGTCGATGATCAGCAAGCGGAAGGGCCCTTGATCAGGATCCTGAGCAATACAATGTCATCTTTAGTTAAAGATTGTGCGGAATCCTTTACACGTCGCGCATTTTTGGTAACTTACAGCAAAAAGCACGCCCAGCTTCACGACGAGATCCATTTGCATGTCGTGACTGTGGGCTCTACATCATTCACAACGAGATGTCAGCTGCTCCTCCGGTAAAAGAGCAGATACGACAACCATTACCTGGCGACGATGATGTTGTCGAGCACGTCGGAAGGATCCTGGTTAACGCGGTGTAAAACAATCAGATAAGCCGTGCACATCGACTCAATACATTCCACACTCACCAGATTGTAGCGCTCTTTCGCAATTTCTGCGACTCGATTCTGCTCATACCACCACAACCATGTGAGCCGATTTCATGAAGCGAGTTGAAGGGCTAAATGAGTGCGACTTACCGGGCGAAATGTTCCCTCCGTGTCGACAAACGCAATTTTGCCTGTCTTTCCGAGAAGCACATCAGCTCGACCCTATCAAAGCACCAATATTGATGATCGTACCGGCTCCGCCACCTTGCGATCGCGGCAGTTGAGCAGTGACGCAGAGCTGTAGCACATGGAAACACGCATCTAGTTACACCCAAAACCGCCAATGCGATTGAAAAATACGATCATACCGTGTGACAGAGCTGCGTTTTCCCCGTCCGGAACTCACCGTGGACCTGATATGTACGAATCAGCTAGTCATTTCTACAGCACGTGTGGCATTTGCAGTCGCACTTACCTCAGTCACGGACATCGTCTCCAATCCGCCTCCAAGAATGTGATCCAGTTCTAGGCGACAATGCGGTTAAGATGAAGTTCACACACAGTACAGTAAATATGTACTTACGCTTTGACCCGGTCGTGATGAACATCTTGTTCTTGTTTCTCATGAAGAGCGTGTTCGCCGACATGAACCCGCTCTTCTCCGGGATCAGCTGCAGGAAACAATAGCATATGAGATCTCGACCAACAATGGTATTACGTGAAAAAGGATGCGCCCATACCTTTCGTCCGGCTTGAAGAAGCTAGAAGAATACACGCAAGCAGGAGTCGTGGGTTCAAGGTGCTAATAGCTACCTGAAAAGCAGATCCGACGCACCTTGTCCATTTTCGCCTCGCTAATGCCCTTAACTGTGAGCAACCGCCGCTGCGAGACTTGAAAAAGCTGCCCGACCGTTGCGAACCCGTCCTCCTTGAGCTTCGCGATGTCGGAGACGTTGATTCCGGCGTCCTGCAACATGTCGATCGGCTCGTACGAGCGGACGTCGCCCTCTTCGTCGCTATCTTCGATCTCCGCCGGGCCGGCCACCTGCGCCACCGTCTCCTTCGTCTTTCGCTCGCTGGTACAACACTCCCGCTCGTCAGTCCCCCACCAGCGCCCGGATCTCCAGCGAGCCTCCAGCATGATCAGCGCCCTACGAACCTCCGAGACATCAGCATCACCGGACTTTCTTGGCTGCGCTTCTTCTCTGCGTCGCGAAAGCTGGAATGACCGCCTTTCCGGCCGATCGGGGAAAAGAACAAGGAGTGATTGTCACTTCAACTTGCAAAACATCCTCGTTTCACTATGACATACTCGATCGAAGTGACGAAGGGAAAGTATACGTCTCGCTATACACAGTGTGTGGAGATCGTGCGTATACCGCGAGAGGTTGTGGTGGTCAAGGCTGGCCAGCTCGCTCTATTGTATCTCTCCATGAAGCCTAGCGCTCCCCTCGCACTAACGACAGTAAGGGCACGCACGTCATGCCCCGTGGGTGCCTGCTGCGCCGCGGAAGCTCGCCTTGTCTCGCTAATAATAACGCCCACCGCGCTGCATGTGGATGTCCACGATCCGCCACCGCAGAGCCTCCATCTCGTCGTCGTAGTCGCGCTGGAAGGCGAAGATGTAGTAGTAGGCGAGCACCTCGTCCTCCGAGCCCTCGACGATCTCGCCCTCGCGGTTGCGGATACAGTTGATCTGCTGCGCCGAGAACCGCACGAGGATGATGGGGGCTTGCTTGTCCTCGGCCTACGATCATGCAGGGAAGGATGCACGCACAGCAACAGTCAGCACACGGACTACAAAAAAGCGGCTTCACATCACAGACACATGGCCGTACCGTGGCCTCGATCACTTCGACGTTGTCGATACCAAGAATGTTGGGGTCCATCACCAGGCCGTCCGACTTGCGCTCGCGGATGGCGATGTTGATGCGCGAGTACGCGGCCTCGCCAAACCACTTCTTCAGGTCGCGGCTGTTGCCGCGCAAGAACGCCTCCAGCACTCCGGGAAGCACGATCTCTTCGATGTTCTGCAGCACACAAACAAATCGTCAGGTCACCTCACCATACAAAGCAGCAAACCAACACCGACGCTTGCTTACCTCCTTCCACTCCTCCAAGATAAAGTCGGGCTCCGCGCGGCGAATCTCCTTGATCGCGATCGCCATGGGCGTCTCGCCGAACAGACCGTCGTAAATGGACGACAAGCGGTATACCCACCTACCAGTCGCAGCACGGACAATCGCAGATTAGCATCAGACGCTTCGTCCATCAAACCACAACACAGGAATTATCTCGAGCGCCACGTACGGGTTCTGACTCGTCTCCCAGAACTCCAGGACTTCTTCCTTCGCGTCGCCGATCTTGTCCTTCGCCTGCTTGGCCGTCGCGCCGACCTTCTTGCCCGCCTCCGTGCGAGCGGCCTGCTTGGCGGCGTCGAGGATGCCCTGAATGATCGGAGCCTCGCGGAAGCGCGCGCTCACCTTCTGCCACGCGCTCTCCTCCTCCTTGACAGCAACCAGCGCGCTCGTGCCAGTGTACTCCGGAACCTCCTCGCCCTCCGCGGGGGCAGTAGTCGGCTTCATGCTCGGGGTGCGCACCGCCGTGAGGGCCTCGTCGACCGTGCGCTTCTCCTTGGAGCCAAAGAGCTCGCGGGCCGCCTCCTTCCACTCGTCGCTCCATCGATGGTTGGCATTGACGATCTTGGTCTTCTGCGCCGAGATCTTGGCGAACACGTTCTTCACAAACGAGCGCGCGCCCTCCAGGTTCTCGTCCTCCGCCTTCTGCTTGACATAATCCAAAATATGTGAGTACACAACAGTCATACCGGTGACGGTTGACAATTCATAACACACCTGTTCCTCAGCACCCACCTTCGCGCCTTCCTCTGCCTCCGTCTTGGCGATCTTCTCCTTGTCCTCCTCCTCGGCCTTGATGTTGTCTTGGTACGAATCCTTGAGCTTCTGCGACGCGTGTTTAGCGGCCTCCTCGACGTCATGCATCGTGTCCTTGGTGGCCTTCTCGACGCTCTCCTTGGCCTTCTCGATCTCCTTCTCGACGCTCTCCTTGGCCTTCTCGATCTCTTTCTCGACGCTCTCCTTGGCCCTGCCCAGCTCCTCGAACGACTTCTTGAGCTCCTCGTTCTTCTCCATCTCGTTCTTCAGCTGGTTCTTCAGGTCCGAGAAGAAGCCCATCGAGCGCCGCTGCACGCCCGTGGATGCGCGCACGGACAGCGCGCCGCTGCGCTTGGGGACGGCCGCCGCCGACAGGCGCAGCGCTCGCACGGACACGCGCAGCATTGTACGAAGAGCTTCCGTCGCGTTCCCGGCGGTAGCAACTTGCGGTTTGGATGACGCCGGGAGCTGCCGGCCGGTGGCCAAGGGCGGTCACCCGACACGCAACCTATTGCCGCTTCAGGGGGTCAGTTAGTATATTTAGTGCCATATAAAACACTCAGTTAGATATTAGTGTCGTTATCCGTACAATGATGGTATCATTAAAGTAAAAATATGTATAATCACTTATTTCATCCAATCAAGCACAATTCTTATTGTTTCAGCCAATGAGCGGTTGATTTGCGGCCCCAGCGGGCGACGAACCGTTCCCGACCAGCCAAACCCCATGGGAAAAACGACTGGCGAGCTCCCCATCAATTCTTATGTATGCGGATACCCTTCATAGGTGAAAGTCCGGCCGTCCGGCTCTCATGTGGAAAATTCTGTGACCTGAAACGTCACACGCTGGCAGGTCGAGTTAATTGGCAGGCAGAGCGAAAAGCATGGGCAAGAAGGCGCGACGCAGTTCCGGGGCCAAGCCGGCGAAGGCCACCGCGGCGCAGGAGGAGCTCAAGGCGGTGGCCGAGCAGGTGACGGGCGTGGCCGTCGAGGACGTCAGCGCCCCGGCCGTGGACGCCGGCGAGAAGAAGAAGAAGAAGAGCAAAAAAAGCAAGGACAAGAGGGAGGAGGCTGCTCTCGTTGAGGAGGATGCCGAGGAGCAGCAGGAGCAGGAGGAGCAGGCGGAGGAGGAGGAAGTGAAGCCCGTGGAGCACGAGGAGAACGATGTGGAGACGGAGCAGGCCATTGCTGAGGCCGCGGACCACAGCAAGGCCGAGGGCACGGTGGACGAGCGCTACTTCTCGAACGAGGAGTTCGCGTCGCTGCCGCTGTCGGAGCCGACACGCAAGGCGCTGGCCGACATGGGCTTCTCCAAGATGACCAAGATCCAGGCCAAGTCCATCCGCCCGCTGCTCGCGGGCCAAGACCTGCTGGGCGCGGCCAAGACGGGCTCCGGTAAGACGCTGTCGTTCCTAATCCCGGCGGTCGAGCTGCTGCACAAAGTGCGCTTCACGCCGCGCAAGGGCACCGGCTGCATTGTCATCTCACCCACACGCGAGCTGGCGCTGCAGATCTACGGCGTTGTGCGTGAGATCTGCAAGTACCATTCGCAGACGCACGGCATCGTCATGGGCGGCGCCAACCGCCGCACGGAAGCGGAGCGTCTGGTCAAGGGCGTCAACATCCTCATCTCCACGCCTGGCCGCCTGCTGGACCACCTGCAGAACACCAAGGCTTTCGTGTACCACAACCTGCAGATCCTGGTCATCGACGAAGCCGACCGCATCCTGTCGATCGGTTTCGAGGAGGAGATGCGCCAGATCATCAAGTGTATCCCGAAGGAGCGCCAGACGATGCTGTTTAGCGCCACGCAGACCAAAAAGGTCGAGGACCTCGCGCGCCTGTCGATCAAGGACAAGCCTGTGTACGTCGGCGTCGAGGAAGAGGACACGAAGGCCACTGTCGCGACGCTGGAGCAGGGATATGTCGTCACGCCCAGCGACAAGCGCTTCCTGCTGCTCTTCACTTTCCTCAAGAAGAACCTGAAGAAAAAAGTCATGGTCTTCTTCTCGTCGTGTAACGCTGTCAAGTTCTACGGCGAGCTGCTCAACTACATCGACATCCCCGTCATGGACATCCACGGCAAGCAGAAGCAGAACAAGCGCACCACGACCTTCTTCCAGTTCTGCAACGCCAAGAGCGGCATCCTGCTGTGTACCGACGTGGCTGCGCGTGGTCTGGACATCCCCGCCGTGGACTGGATCATCCAGTTCGACCCCCCTGATGACCCGCGCGAGTACATCCATCGTGTCGGTCGTACCGCTCGTGGTGCCAAGGGCAAGGGCAAGGCGCTTCTCATGCTGCTGCCCGAGGAGCTGGGCTTCCTCAAGTACCTGAAGGCTGCCAAGGTGGCGCTGAACGAGTACGAGTTCCCGATCGCCAAGATCGCGAACGTCGAGTCCCAGCTGATGAAGCTGGTCGAGAAGACGTACTACCTGCACCGCTCCGCCAAGGACGCGTACCGCGGGTACTTGCTGGCGTACGCGTCGCACTCGCTCAAGGGCATCTTCGACGTCGGCAGCCTGGATCTTCAGGCGGTGGCTAAGTCGTTCGGCCTCCAGGTGCCGCCCAAGGTGACGCTCCCGGTCAAGACTAACGGGAAGACGGGCAAACGCAAGGGTGTCAACGTGGACGACGGCGGCCGTAAGAAATTCCAGCGCTCGGGCCACGCGTTCAGCGCCGACAACCCGTACGGCCGACGCGCCCCGGACGATAAGCGTCAGTTCTCGCACTAGCAGCCGCGCGCGCGACGCGGTCGTGAGTGTGTATATATCACCATTAACAAACCATACAGACGCATTTTTGACATTCCTTACCAAGCGTGCGTCATTTCTTTCCTGGTCGTGCGACTACGCGAGACACAGCTTTGTGCCTGTCGAGTCGCTGTCAACTGGAAACGGAACGGCTCTCGCCGTAGTGGCGCTAATGTTCATCGTCGTCTCCGTCAGTGTGTCTGCCCATGATTCGAGGAGTTGTTGGCTATCCGTGACGACTTCGTGAGCACTCGAGCTGATCAGTGAAGCCTCCAAGGCGCCGGTCGCAGCGGCTATCGCTAGCTAGGCGATAGGGAGTGAGAACACTTCCAGTTTGCTTTGCATGCAGGGGCACACTAGTAGCATCCACTAATGCCCCAGCACACCAACATCCAAATACGTCATCAAGACCACGTTTTCTTTTCCTGTTTCCCTGTTTTGCCTAACATGCAGTTAAAGACATGGCAGACCACTCGCCTACAGCTACTCGTCGCCATTGCCGCGCTCAGCTACGCTAGCTCGCCTGAGCTCATACCCGTTTCAATGCTTACGAATGCATCCGGCTCTCGCCCTAGTCGCCCACGCTCCTTTGTCGTCGCCTCACAGTCAACACATTCCCGCCTCTGAAGCCTCCGACCGCGCTCCGACTCGCCACTTCGACCGACTTAGACCTGGTGCGGGTGCGCGACCACCTTTAGGTAGCCGCCGCCCTCGCGGCCGATCTCGCCGTACGAGTGCGCGAGCTCGTCGAGTGACATACGGTGCGAAATGAGCTCCGACATGTCCAGCTCGCCGCTCTCCATGGCCTGCAGGACCTGTTTCATGTACTTCTGCGCAGGCGTGCGGCCGTTGCGCACCGTCAGGTCCTTGAGCACCGCGTGGCCGATCGGATACCCGTCGACGAAGCCCACGTAGGACGAGATGACGCCCACGTGGCCGAACTTGCGCGCCAGCGTAAAGATCTCCTTGAACGTGTCGATGGGCTCGGGCTCCATGCCCATTGACTTCTCCAGCTTGGCGATCATACCCGCCCCGCGCGCCGAGCCGCTCGCGTCGATCACGCAGTCTGCGCCGCCCTCCGGCAGCAGCTCCTGCACCTTGTTGATTACATCCGAGCACGACAGCTTGGTGCGGTCAACCACGTCGATGTGCAGCCGGTCGCGAGCGAACTTGAGGCGGTCGTTGTTGTGGTCGATGCCGATCACGCGGCCGGCGCCCTTGAGCTTGCTCCACTTGGCGGCCATCAGGCCCACCGGCCCCATGCCCCAGATGACCACGTTCGAGTGCTGCTTGACGGCCGCGAGCTCCGTCGCGTACAGCCCGCATACAGCCGTCTCGCCGGCGAACACGGCCTGGTCGTCGGGCACGCCCTGCGGCACCTTGAAGCAGTTGACGTCGGCGAACGGCACGCGAACGTACTCGGCCTGCGAGCCCGGCACGTTGTTAAACAGGCTCGTCGAGCCGAAGACGGCCGCGGGCGCCCAGCCGCCATACCACTCCTTGAACTGGCGCGACTCGTTGGTGCAGTTGCAGGCCGAGAACTCCTGGCGCTTGCAGTACGAGCACGTGCCGCACGCGATCACAAACGAGATCGCCACACGATCGCCCAGCGACAGCCCCGACACATCCGAGCCCAGCTTGTCCACCAAGCCCACGGCCTCACTGCCCACGATCTGGCCCTTCTCCATGCTCTCAACCTCGCCCGCGCTCGCCTGGGCCGCGAAGTCCGGGCTTACCGAGCACGCCGTCACCTTGATAATCGCGTCATGTGGCTCCATGATCTTGGGGCGCGGCACGTGCTTCACCTTGAGCGCCTTTGCGCCCTCCCACACGATCGCGCGCATGCAGCTCGACGGATCGCTCGAGCACTGCTGGCACGTGTCGCTGCCGCTGCCGCCAAGCTTCTTGGACAGGAACTCCATCTTCTCGACTCTCTCGCTGGTCAGGTGGGTCGTTTGCTTGCTTGGCTAGTTGGCCACCAATTGCGTTGTGCCGGTCCCTCCAGACGGCGTGTTGCCGGGCTCGCAGAGGCCGTTGGCTTGAAGCTCTGGAGGCGAAAGAAGGCCGTGCGCGCGTTTCTTGTGGACTCGTCCCAAGGCGAAGGTTCCAACTGGCAGATCGGCGCCGTTGACATCTCGGCGCGAGTATGCCTCGCATGCCGCCGTTAGGATCGGGACAGCTCGCATTCACCGCGACGAGGCGAGAAAGAACGGCCAGGAAGCAGTGACACTAGTGGAGAAAGAGGCACCGCGAGCAAGGAAGCAACGGAGCGACGGAGCCCCCACCTTCATTGCGCGACCATGTCGATGTCCTCTTCCTCATCATCTCCTTCGTCTTCGTCCTCCATGTCGCTGAAAAAGAACTCGAGCTCCTTGGCCGATTCCTTGGCCACGTCGACAGCAGCGATCTCCTGGATCTCACGCAGCCTAGGACTTGTGAGCACGTAGCACTCGATGCCCTTGCTGAGTATGAACTTGCTCTCATTCCCCGCTGTATGCCCGCTGATCCCACGCTGGCATGTCGATCACTTCGATCTTCATGAAGGCCATTATAAGTCGCACGAAGGCAACGCAAGGGCTTCGTTCTGCGAAAACCATGCCCACGGGACGAAACAGGAGCGCGACGCCTATAGAGAAGCACGGATCTACCACCTTACAGCAGCCACTGCTTGGAAGTTGGAGGCTGTCGAGCTCGGTTGCCTGGGATGCCGATCTTCAGACCAACGGACCAGGCGCAACCGATCAAAACGACCAGAAGACAGCGCAGTGGCTATCCGCCACTCCATCAGCGACGTCATCGCCACTCCATCGCGTTTCCGCTTCCTTCTTAGCCCGCGCGAGCACTAGCGCGATCGCACATTAGACAAGACGAACCATCTCGGGGTCCGTTGGAGGCGTTTGGTGATGGAGAACGTCTACTTTTAGCCCGCTCGTGGCTGGATTTTGCTGCTTTGCGGCCAAGGAAGAGCTCCTGGCGAGCTCCGTGACTAGCGCGTCATCACGATCCCAGCTCGCGATTGATCCGTTCGCTCCCTCCGCCCTATTAATATGCCTGCGCACTCGGAAATAGTCCCCTGCACGGCGTTCGACTGCATCGCAGGGGTCTCCGCGTCTGTTTGACTAGGCGAGCGAGCTGCTAGCCATGGCGGAGGGAAACCGCTCGTCGGTTCCTTCGCTTCATGCCTCAACCACTCACTCACTCTCCATTTCACCGCCTCCTGCTCACTTCAACGAGCAAGACCCCGCCGCAAGCTCCTCGAGAAGCACCTCCACCTCGGACCATGAAAATCTCGAGCATTCTCTCCATGACGGCCACTATGCTTGCTGCGGCTGCCAGCCAGAGCGTTGAGGCGAGCAGCATACAGGCTGTTCACTACGGCGGTGAGGCCAACGTCGACACCGGCGCCGTCCACGCGGCGGCTGTGGCTCAAGCACGCCAGCAGCTCGCTGAGCTCCTGCAGCGCAACCGCCACGAGTCCGAGACGAATGTTGCGCAGCGGTACGCTAAGTGGCTTCGAGAGCAGGCTGTGGCCGCCGCTCACCCGGTCAAGCAGCCGTCCCGCCACCCGCACAAGCAGTCGGCCTCCGATGAAGGTAGCGACAGCGACAGCGACAGTGGCAGCGGCAGCGGCAGCGGCATCAGTGCGCACCACGCGGGCCTCCCTCATCCTCACCCGCACAAGCGGCACAAACAGCACAAGGAGCATGGCCACCACCGCCACTTCCACCACAGCTCGTCGGCCTCCGATGAAGGCAGCGACAGTGACAGTGGCGGTGACATCAGTGAGCACCACGCGGGTCTCCCTCATCCCCACCCGCACGAGCAGCATAAGGGCCACGGCCACCACCACCATTTCCACCACAGTTCATCGGCAAGTGGCAGCGGCAGCGACAGCGGAGTCTTCGTGGCGGAGGTCGCCGCCCCGCACACGAAGGGAAAGCCGGCGAGCGTCCACCACCTCAACACGAAGCACGAGCACCCAACCAAGCACGAGACGGCGGAGCTCCACGCGGCTTCGGGTTCCAGCTCCAGCTCTGTTGACGTGGACTCCGAGGACTCGGATGACGTTGTCTTTCCGCCGTCTGCCGATATGGACTCGGATGACGTGGTCTTCCCATCATCTGCTGCTGCGGACTCGGATAACTCGGACGACTCGGACGATGTGGTCTTCTCGGCGTCGCCTTCGTCCTCGTCGCATGCCGGTGACGACACTGCCGGCCACCTGGCTTCAACCCTGGCTGGCGAGACTCCTGTCCCCGAGGCGTCGTCTTTGGGCAGCGTCGATGCCTCGGTAGAGATCAAGCCCCACCTCCCGAAGAGCCTGCGCCGTCCGGAGCACCTGAGTCAAAAGGCCACGAGCGAGGCCGCCACCGAGCTGGCCGAGAGCAAGGCGGTCCAAGAATCGGGTGCCAGTGCGCAGACATTTAGCGGATATGGCCCAGTGTTCGCTGCGGTCGGTATCGTCGCTGGCGTGGTCGGTGTCATCGTGGCGGCCGTGGGCTTCCGCCGCGTGCGCCGCAGCGACGCCCGGTACGGCGCGAGCGAGCTGATCGTCGACCTGCCGGACCCAGAGTCGGTCGGCACCGAGGACGACCGTGACGGGGCCGCGCCGGAGCTGGCGGACGCACCCGCCTCCACCACGAACGCGCTCGAGGAGGCGGACGCCACCGACCTGCTCACGATGCAGTCGCCGTACCCGCGCACCGACGAGGTGGGCGAGTTCACCAACGCCTAGAGGGGGCCGCGCTCAGCCCTCCATCTGTGTCCTGCTGCCCGCTCGGATTATAACGGGCGCAGACCCCCGGGCGCTTGTTGTGCTCTCGCCCCACTGCATCAATACACTTAACGATACATCCACCAGTCTCGACAATTGAGATCTGACCTTGAAGTGCACAGGTGATCACGTTGAAGTCATAGGATGCGATTAATCAACATCCAACCTGCCGCCAGCCACTGAAGACATCAAAGGACCAGCGACCCATCGGTCAGCGACCGTAGCCCAAGCAGAAGCCCAAGCAGAAATCCATGCAGGAGCAATTGAAGCATCGGCATGGGGATCTGGTGGGATGGTGTTGATGGGACACGTCCATGACGTCACGCGCCACCACGCGTGCTGCTCACGTCTGCTGTTTCGCTTGTGTCCCGTTACAACCATCTCATAATTCATGTCCCACACGGGGTTGGGGGAGTGAGGACCATACTAAACGCGCGGATTGCGTCCGGCAGCTTCCCATCCGCGCGACAGATTCCGCCGGACATATCCACAAATCTTTTACCCACCAAGCAGCCTTCTCATTAAAGTTGCATCACCAGTTGCTCGAAAGTAACGGCGCTCCACCTCCCTCGCCTCACTATTACCCGCCCACTAAAGTTGCTCCAGTCGATAAGTCGCGCAACCTTACCCCCGCAGATCCACTGGGTGGGGTCCTGCTGCTTGGGGCGGAGAGCTCCCCTGCCCGCCAGCGCAAGTGACAAGCACGCTCCTTCCCCTGGGGCCGCTCGTTTGGTCTGTTCCTGTGGCTTCCACTTCCCAAGAGCGCCCCCACCCGAAAAGACCGCTTTCCTCCCCTCCCTGAGACCTCGAAGATGGCTCTCCTGCGCCGCATCGCCAGCAGCAAGGCCGTGGCGGCCGTCCGTCCGGCGGCCGCCAGCGTGCTGCGCCGCCACATGGCCACCGTCGCCGACGAGATGACGGTGCGCGACGCGCTCAACACGGCGCTGGACGAGGAGCTCACGCGCGACGAGACGGTCTTCCTCATGGGCGAGGAGGTCGCGCGCTACAACGGCGCCTACAAGGTCAGCAAGGGCCTGTGGGAGAAGTACGGCGACAAGCGCATCATCGACACGCCCATCACGGAGGCCGGCTTCACTGGCCTGGCCGTCGGCGCCGCCTACCACGGCACCAAGCCCGTGCTCGAGTTCATGACGTTCAACTTCGCCATGCAGGCCATCGACCACATTATCAACTCGGCCGCCAAGCAGTACTACATGTCGGCCGGCGACATCAACGTGCCCATCGTCTTCCGCGGCCCCAACGGCGCCGCCGCCGGTGTCGGTGCGTCTGCTTCTTCCCGTCCACAGTGAACACAACATCAGCACATAACTAACCTGATCGATCCTGTGCTCTGCTCCCTCTTTAGCTGCCCAGCACTCGCAGTGCTACGCCGCCTGGTACGGCCAGGTGCCCGGCCTCAAGGTCGTGGCCCCGTACGACTCGGAGGACGCGCGCGGCCTGCTCAAGGCGGCCATCCGCGACCCCAATCCGGTGGTCGTGCTCGAGAACGAGCTGCTGTACGGCGTGTCGTTCCCCGTGAGCAAGGAGGCACAGGATAAGGACTTCGTCGTGCCGATCGGCAAGGCCAAGATTATGAAGGCGGGCGCCGACGTGACCATCACGGCCTTCTCGCGCATGGTGGGCGTGGCCCTCGAGGCCGCCGCCGAGCTTGCCAAGAGCGGCATCGACGCCGAAGTGATCAACCTCCGCTCCATCCGCCCGTTCGACCGCGAGACGATCATCGAGTCGGTCAAGAAGACGAACCACATCGTGTCGGTCGAAGAGGGCTGGGGCCAGCACGGCATCGGGGCCGAGATCGCCGGCATCCTCATGGAGACGGACGCGTTCGACTACCTGGATGCGCCTCTCGAGCGCGTCACAGGCACGGACGTGCCCATGCCGTACTCGGAGAACCTCGAGCGCATCTGCGTGCCGCAGGTGGAGGACGTCGTCGCGGCCGCCAAGCGCACCGTGGCCCGCCAGCTGTAAGGTCGAGGACCGCACACTTAAACAGCGTTGACGGGGGCGCCGCGCCCCTGTAGTGTTCGCCGTCGCCTGTCGGTCTCTTGGTGGGGTTCCTGCGCGATTGGAGCGCGTTTTGTCTCTTTCTTTACTGTGTGTTCCGGGCAAGAGCCATCGACCAGCAAGGAGAACAGGCAGCAACACGACGATTTCCTAGTTCGATGGCAAGTCGCGTGGCGTTCTCTCTGTGTTGGTTGGTTGCAGCACATGATCGACGCCGGAATCTGTTCACGATGATGCAGTTCATGATCTTCGTTATAGACACGCACCCCAAAGCGGCGGTCCACCTCGACGATTATTCGCATCGCCACCACCAAACACCGAAGGAATGCCTGACATTCCGACGGTGTCTGCAACCAAAGCAGACATGTCTACGCGGCGTGAGGGCCGGTCGATCGCCACAATTCCCCGTCGCTCTTATCGTAAATGAAAATGAAAACAAAGCTGGCCTCCCTCTACTTCCAATCCGCACACACCCTGCGCCGTCGCTCTTTCGTCCACCGCTCCCTTCTGCATCTTAAAAACCAAACTCGCCGAAGAAGTCTACGTCCTTCTTGGCGGTTTTTGTCGGGGCTGGGGCCGCCGCGACCGGCGCCGGGGACGGAGCGGACGTCACGATGGGGTCGCCATTGTCCAGCGGAGTGGCCGTGGAGCCCAGCGACATTCCCGACGAGGACGAGGTCGACGAGGACGTGAAGCTGTTCGAGTACGACGACGACGAGAGCGGCGCGCCGCCGTTGAACCCGTTGGAGGCCGATCCGCCGAACGAGCTGGCCTTGGGCAGCCCAGATGAGGAGCCCGAGCCCAGCTGCGCGTCTAGCCACGAGTCATTGTCATGGTCGCGGCTGTTGACCGTGTTGCCCATGCCATCATACTTGCTCGTGGTTGGCAGGTCCGCGTTCGTGCGTGGGAACTGCGACGGGAAACCCGAGCCGCCGTTGCCGTAGCCGCCGTTGCCCTGGTGCACCGTCGACTCGACCACCGTCTGCGCCGACCGCCACACCGCCGACGCGCTGCTCGACAGAGCCGACCAGCCCGACGACGCCGTCGACTTGACGTTCTCCGACAGCGCCGGGTCGCTGATCTTGCTCTGGACCAGCGACCAGCCCGAAGAGACCTTGGAGCCCAGGTCCTGGTCGCGCACGATGCTGGTCGCCGTACTCGCCACCGACGTCACCGTCGACGTCAGGTATCCGAACGCGCTGCAGCCGGCATCACGACAGGGTAAGTCATCCGGCCATTGATAACATAAGAGGCTTGTACGAGCCGCTCGTACCTGGACAGGTCGGGGATGCCGCCCGCGGACTGGGGCGCGCGCGTCTCGCCGCTGCTGCCGATGCCCTGCATGCCGCCGGCGCCGAACTTGGCCTGCATTCTGGCGCGCGCCTCGTCGCGCAGACGCATCTGGCGGGCCACGTAGTCGGCCTCCGACTCGCCCTTGAGCGCCTCCACGCCCTTGGAGTCGCCGCCGAAGGACGAGCCCGACGACGAGGGCACGGTCGACGACTTGATGCAGCACGGGTCCCACTGCGGCAGCGGGGGCGGCAGCGAACGGCCCTCCACCAGCGCCGAGAGGCGGTTGCGGTATGCCTCGGCCTGCGGCGTGTTGTACTTCTGCGTGATCGAGAGCTCCTTGGGCACGCCCGCGGCCGCGAACGCCGACCGGAACGCGTCGTTGCCGCCTTGCTGCTCACATAGACGGTTTGAGGGACTGGGAGGTGAGTCTCTCTGTAGCTGGTCACTAAGCGGCGGTGATGGCGACGAGTCTTCTGTACGATAGACACACCTGCATCATCTGGATCTGCTTGTCCGTCCACGAATCCATCGTGACGGAACGCACGAATGAGATGTGGACGCCCAGCCCGCGGTGGCGGCCCGAGCACTCGAGGCACATGAAGGTGCCATACGAGACCGTCGCCCACTGCGGGTACGGCGCGTCGCAGTCCACGCAGCGCTGTCGTCACGCACACAAGCCCATCAGTCTCTCTTTCGCGCATCCGTTTGACAGGGCGGGGCGCTCACGTTGTTGCCCGGCAGGCGCCGCAGCTCCTGCTGGGTCTCCATGGGCATCTGGTGCGCCATCACGTCGGGAGGATCAAGAAGCAGAGCCCGCGGAAGAAGCGGCGGCAGGAAGAAGAGGAGGAAGGAGGAGGAAGGAGGAGGAAGGAGGCGCGGAGGCAGGCGCTCGCAGGCCGACAGCACGATGAGGAATCCAGACCAGGGCGACCGCGCGACTCTATTTCAGCGCTCCTTATCGACCGTTTTGCGGTATTTTAACCAATCATGAACGACAAAGACACACATTTTTGACGAATGGGAGCATGACGTTTTGCGTTCTGAAGATACCGAGGTGGTCGTTTCTTAATGAACACGTCCACACTGACATACGTTGGCAGGTATTTTGAGATCCACGGTACACCCTGCTAGTCAGCGTTTCCCCACACCTTAACACCTTGACAGCCATTCAAGCCAGCAGGGTGCCGTATAATCATAGTCCTTAGCGTCACCCTGTGAACGTTTAAACCCGACCCACAAAGAAGCAGCTGCAATTGTTTTGCGTAAAAGGTCGGTTTTATATTCAACCAAACGTGGAATTGCTGTTATGAATCCGAATTATCGCTCGCACTTCTGCTGTCATCGTCCGAGTCCACTGAGCCGCATACCAGCGCCAAGGTATCTAATTCACCAGCGATGTCGTCTGTGTCTGTATCTGCATTCAAACTGGCATCCATCACGCGCGTATCGTTCAAAAGATCGGCCTTGGCAAACCCGCTGATGATCGTCTCCTTCGTGAGAGCTGTCCAACATGACGATACCCACTCAACAATATCAGTGCGACTGGGAGCCTTAAGCTTGAACGCCTCGTCTCGCTGCTGTTCTCGTTGCTGCTCATGCAGTTGGTTCACAATTTCGTTTGTGTCCTCTTGTACACGGTCCACGTGGGCCTGGGCGATCTCGGCCTCTAGATCGTCTCGAGCTTGATGGCGGCTGCTCTCCCATGAGCTGTACGCCTGTAGTTGCTCACGGAGGCGCTGGATCCAATGGGTACGGAGCCTGCCCTTGAAAAGTTTATTCCATGATATGTCTGCCGGTTGGCAGACGTACGTGTAGTGCGGGGTACTTTGTGGAGAATCACGTTGAGTGACGCTGCATACGAGACGACTTCTGTGGTCCAGTGGCCACTGAAGTCGTCCCACAGCAGGAGTACGTTGTCATCTCGATCGCCACGCTCGGCAAAGTGATACTTGAGAAACTCCATAGAGAGCTCTGCGTTCCACCACGCGCATTTGTTGCCGTAGATTCGGCAGTTGTGCTTGTCCTGCAGTCTGCGGATCTCGCACCACACCCACGTTCCAAAGACGTTCCGCACATTCGTGTTTTCTGCTTACGTCTCGGCCTTCTTTGCTGGCGCACTTTTGAAGACGAGAAAGGGCGCATGCTTGGCTCCCTCTCAGTCGCCTAGTAGCATCGCCGTCGCTCGCTCCTTGCTTTTGCTCGCGCTTTTCACCCACACGGTCCTCTCACCACGGGCTGAGATCGTACGCGTTGGCAAGTACTCAAAGAAAACAGCTAGAATTGGGTCAGTCGATCGTACTTTATGTCATACTACGAATGTGAGCAGCGAACATACCTGTTTAATCGGCATTATACACTCGAACACAGCTGTGTTTCACGATGGTGAGTCGAACTAAAGCAGAGAACGCTTGTGCGGCGGCTTGGGCATCTTGTGATGTTGCTTGCCCATGCCGAGTCCGGGCGCGTAGCGATAGCTTGTGTCTGCGCATGAACAGTTTGATCCACGTATCGGTTGCTGCGGACTTGTCTGCCAGATCACGTTCAGAGGCAAGTTCTTTCGCGTGGAGCCGCAGTATCAACCTGGAAACGGGTGCTCCGTCCTTACGGAATGAGTTAATCCACACCACGATCTGTTCCTCAACTTCTTTGGAGAGCACCGTCGCGTCGCCGAGCTGGCGGAGGTTGCGGTACGATCCTCGGTCGCTCTCAACTACTGCACGAATGGCCACCGTGTTCTTAATTCACTTGTTCAGCAAATTCTTTTTTACCCTATGCTCTTCCGGAGGCAGCATGTCGTAGCATTCGGCGATGGTGGAGTCGAGAGAGTTTCCGTCCTCAACGAAGCCGAGTATCCTGGCCTTGTGGGCGTACGAGTACCTGGTGCGCGTGTACTTCTTGGGCTTCTTCCCCGTTCCATTGATTCGATGGCAGACTATCATTCAATATGGCACTGCTTTGTGAAAGGTCGCACGAGAGCGGTGTCACTCACAACATTTTAGTGCCACCGAAGCTAAAAATAAGCCGCGACGAGGATGATTGTACCCAGGCCATCCGCTTTGATATGCTGGCTTTCTATTGGCTATCGCGGTGGTGGCACTTAGGACTAAGCGACGCCAAGGACTACGATTATACGGTATCTATCTACAGTCCTGGCCAAAAGTAAATGAGGTCGCAAATTTTGCGCGAAAATCAGCCAATAGGAACTCTACGACGCTCAAAATCGGCCCAAATACTCCTCAAATCGTATTTGAGACGATGGAAGTACTTTTTTCCGCACTGGATT